>JAKOGI010000642.1:55000-75000 GCA_029747015.1 Carnegiea gigantea
CAGCTGGATGTACAACTTCATCCCACGGACCCTCATTTACTTTCCCTGGAAAGACAAGCTAGAGAGCACTACATCACCATCCTATCTTCCAGCCTATCTCTCATACGACAACAAAGCAAAATGGACTGGCTAAATCTCGGGGATGACAACACTAGACTATTCTTTGCCACATCCAAACAACGGAAGATGGCAACATTCATTTATTCCCTCAAGGATATCAATGGCACAATGGTGAAGGGTAACGTGGGGAAGGTTCTGCTCTAATATTATGAGCACCTCCTTGGCCCACAACAAATAGCCAGGACACCCATTGACATGGAGGTCATTAAGTGAGGATGTGTCTTGACACAGGAGCAGCAACTGGAGGTTTGCAAACACTTCTCAGACAAACACATCGAATTACCCATGTTCTCCATCCCCACTATCAAATCGCCAGGCCCAGACGGTTTTAGCAGTGGCTTCTTTCATTCTACATAGGCTACAACAGGTCCCCTAATATGCTCTGCCATTAAAAAAATTTTTCAAAACTGGACATCTCCCTCGAAGGGTATGTGCTACAAAGCTCATATTATTGCCCAAAGTTTCACACCCCCAAACTGCCAGTGACTTTCGACCAATCTCATGTTGTAATGTAATTTACAAATGTATCACAAAGCTGTTGTGTCAAAGATTGAAGGCCATCCTACGGAGCATCATTTACCCTAGTCAAGGGGCATTCATTAAAGGGCGAGAGATCCTCTTTAACGTGCTTATATGCCAAGACTTGGCAAGGGGGTATCAAAGGAAGAACATTACTCTACGATGCCTCCTAAAGATCGATCTACACAAAGCATTTGATTCGATTCATTGGGAGTTCCTTTGGGAATTGTTGAGAGCTCTTAAGTTCCCAAGGTTATCCATCTCTTGGATCAAGACATGTATAACCACTGTAAACTTTTCCTTGCACACAAATGGTCAAGAACATGGACACTTCAAAGGAGGTCGTGGGCTCAAACAAGGGGACCCCCTGTCACCACTCCTTTTTGTTATTACTATGGATTACCTCTCCCATATGCTTTAAGTGACAAGTAACCAGAAGGGTTTTCAATTCCACCCCGGCTATAGGAAATTGGATCTGACCCACTTGATGTTTGCAGACGACCTCATTATGTTTTGTAGGGCAGCCAAGGTCTCCATTCAATACCTTATGTCAACACTCAACTCATTCCACGACTGCGCAAGCCTAAAGGTCAATATGGAGAAATCCCAAATGGTGCTTGGGGGATGCCACGGGGACTTATATAATCAGTGTATGCAAATCACAGGGTTCAAGGACAGCTCATTCCCCCTGAGGTATTTGGGGGTTCCAATTACAGCAAGTAGATTGACCAAAAACAAATGTACTGAATTGGTTGAGAAGATACTAGCTAGAGTAACGATATGGGCTACCAAGAGCTTATCATTTGCAGGTAGAGCACGGTTGATCAATAGTGTTATATTTGGGATGTACGTATACCAGGCTACCATCTTCATTCTCCCCAATGCAGTTCTTGACAAGATTACGCAAATTTACAGGAATTACTTATGGAGTGGTTCTGAGGACGCAAAACGCATACCCCACGTCTCCTGGGCCATGGCATGCCTATCTAAATCTCAAGGTGGTTTGGGGATAAAGGACTTTGGCACCTGGAACAAAGCACTGATAGCCAAACTAGTATGGGTAATAGCCAATAAGAAAGACCTACTATGGGTCAAATGGATACATGGGAAATATTTAAAAAGTAACAATTGGTGGTCATACCATCCCCCAAAGGATTGTAGTTAGTACTGGAGGAAAATCTGTTTTATTAAGGAACTTTTTAAAGAAGGAAGCACCAGCCCTCCCCACTGGAACTGGCTGGGCAAACCTGAGTATACAGTATCTACAAGCTACAAGTGGCTCATGGAAGACCAAAGCAAATCACCTGGGCACGTATTCCATAGACCAGAATAGTCATTCCAAGGCATGGATTCATTGTATGGGTTCTGCTGCAACACCGTCTTCCTACAAAATCCAAACTGAGCAAATATATTACAGATATGGACGCCCTCTGCCCACTCTGCCACCCAGCCATAGAGGAGGACTCTCATCTATTTTACGATTGTGAGTATGCAAAGGAGATTTGGGGGGGGCATAAGCCACTGGTGGGACTTCCCAGGGAATATAGTAGACTTGCATGATCTTATACACAGCATGCCCAATATCAAAGGCAAAGTGAAGGCTTCTATTTCCTATGCCATATTTGTAGCAAGCGTATACTATATTTGGAGAGCCAGCAACGTTGCTCTCTTTAAGCAAACCAAATAGGCAACCCCGTCGGTAGTGAACGAGATCAAGGAGCAAATCAAGACTAGGATTCTATTTTTACACTCTATATCAGCCAAGTATTCACTGTACATAGATAGATTATTGTCGATATAGATATAGGAGGCTACCACTCTGGTCCATCACAAAAGGGTAGACCTCACAGGGTGTATATAACAGTTTGGTGGTAATGGATTTTCACTTCTTACCAATACATATATATATCTATATTATATATTGATATTATAAAATATATAGATATTATATATATATATATATATATATTATTGTTGTATGTATGTATGTATATGGCATATATGATATGTGCGTGTATAATACATACAGACCGACATACTATATAATATATAGATATGTAGTCATGCATAATATATATATATATATAGGTATTTATATATAAGTATATATATGTATGATATATATGTCAATATGATATATATATATATATAGATATATATACTGATGTATATATATGTATGTGTATATATATATTTATAATATATCTATTATATATATATGTGCATGCATATATATATATATATATATATATATATATATATATATATATATATATATATATATATATATATATATATATATATATATACTGGGAAGGGGTTAGGTAGGAGCCCCCTTCAAATAAGAACCCTCTAATTTATGAGGACTTGTGATAATAGTTCTTAGATCGCACATCAACGATTCAGATTAATTCCACGATTTTGATTAGCTGTTCAAGGCACGAAGCAATAAACAAGTCTCTCTCTAACTCTGTTGAGATGAAATCATAACAACTCTCGGCCGTGGATTAATCGCAACAACTTATGACAACAACTTGCAATGATAGCATCATAGTTCTTCCTCCGTCTGACGCTATGATGATTAATCCACAATAACAACTTGCAATTTCTTACAAATTAATCTAAACCGTGTGTAAACACAAATTTCTAGTCTAAAATAAATTAAGACAAGAAATATGGACAAATTAATTTATATTAATTTCAAAAGATATGAGTACAATCTCTGTGTATTTGTTACAAATAAACAAATAAAAGTCCTCTGATTCGATCTCCAATTTGTACTCGAAGGAGGGTCAGTTGACTTGAATCCCGAGCAAGTTAGTTTATTTGACTTCCTTTGAATGAACTTCAATAGATTTGATCTTGAGAGAGGGCCTAAGAGGTTTGATCTCAATCAAGACGAGCTTTATTTGATCTTCGATGGTAGACGGCACGTGTTTTGATTGTGCTTGTTGTCTTCCTTCAGAGAAATTAGCCTCTTGAGTCTTCAGAATGCCTTCAGAGTGAATGAATCTTCGACCCCCTAAGTAGGGCGGAGTAATGCTCTATTTATAGGAAAAGAATTCCCCTCCTCTTACTAGTGTTTGCGACTTATTCGCCTTCTTAGACCGTTGATTGGGCCTTCGACTTGTTAGTCCATTTGACTAATGATTTAATAATCAATTTGACTGCTGACTTGATAGTCGTTTGGGTCATGACTTAATAGTCGATTCAACCTAATTTATTAAAATAAATTAAATTAATTAATTGGGTTGATCCTAGTAATCAATTTATATTTATTTTTATAACATGATATTTATTATCAAATTTTCTGTGCCTACAAATTGCCCCTTCGAGACTAGATCACGTACACAACCTTGATGTTTAAGCGTGACTGACGTCTCGATTATATTTTTCATGAGTGGGTCCTACATCATATTCGGTGTAATCTTGTAAGATCCAATCTTCAATATATTATCTCTCTTGCCTAAGATATGAAATTTATTAACAAAGGTAGTCTCCTCCCTTAATTTAAAGAATGCATCCTCCATATATTTATATATATATATATATATATATATATATATATATATAATATTATATATATATATATATATATATTTGCCACACTTCTCCACTCTCTCTCACTGCAGCAGCCACTAGTGACATCAGGCGTCGTTGAGCAGCAGCGATGTCGGTGGAGCAGTAGGAGCACTTCATTCTCAATGGTTTAACAAAACAACACTTGAAGGTAATTGCACTGTAATTCACAAGTAATTGGCCACTGCTTGTTCCTACTTTCTTCTTCTTGTGTATTTTTTTTTCTTTTTTCTTTTTGCTTGATGAATGCTTTTCACCTATACCTTGTTGCTTCTTTTTTGGGGGGGGTAGATTGCGTACTTCATACTTTTTTGCAATTAATTGCCCTTCTTCTTCTTCTTTCTTACTTAACGAACAAATAGAACAAGTTTGTCTTTGACTATTCTTTGAATGTATCTTAATTTCGCATCGGTTAACCTTTGAATGTTTAACCCTTTTGGGTGCATCAACGGGTTAACTTTGAATTTCCTCCGAAGGCGACCTTCCAAAGGCGAAAGTTCTCAAGAGGTAAATTTGTTTCAGCATCGGTTAACCTTTGAATGTTTAACCCTTTTGGGTGCATCAACGGGTTAACCTTGAATTTCCTCATAAGGCGACCTTCCAAAGGCAAAAGTTCTTAAGAGGCGAATTTGTTTCAGCATCGGTTAACCTTTGAATATTTAACACTTTTGGGTGCATCAACGGGTTAACCTTGAATTTCCTCATAAGGCGACCTTCTAAAGGCGAAAGTTCCCCACAGGCGAATTTGTTTTAGCATCGGTTAACCTTTGAATGTTTAACTGTTTTGGGTGCATCAACGGGTTAACCTTGAATTTCCTCCTAAGGCGACCTTCCAAAGGCAAAAGTTCTCCAGAGGCGAATTTGTTTCAACATCGGTCAACCTTTGAATGTTTAACACTTTTGGGTGCATCAATGGGTTAACCTTGAATTTCCTCCTAAGGCGACCTTCCAAAGGCGAAAGTTCTCCAGAGGCGAATTTGTTTTAGCATTGGTTAACCTTTAAATGTTTAACCCTTTTGGGTGCATCAACGGGTTAACCTTGAATTTCCTCATAAGGCGCCCTTCCAAAGGCGAAAGTTTTTAAGAGGCGAATTTGTTTCAGCATCGGTTAACCTTTGAATGTTTAACCCTTTTGGGTGCATCAATGGGTTAACCTTAAATTTCCTCCTAAGGCGACCTTCCAAAGGCGAAAATCCTTCTGTTTGCTGAAGAGCCTCTGCTTGCATTTGCTCCTGTCTTCCTTTTTTTTTTTTTTTTGGTGCAGGTTTGTCATTTGAAATGTCAGATGCTTAAAGCTTTGGACTAAATGGATCATTTCTCCATGACTTACCATGCGAAAGTTTTTTTTTTCTTTGAATAGGTCCACCTTTAGTGACTTTCCCTATTTTTCTGACCCTTGGATGGCTTACCCGTACGAATCCGCCTCGAGGTGACTTTCTCTATTGTAAAGATGGAGGTCACGTTGTTGTCGCTACCAACTCAAAGGGGGTGTACGTTGACAACACAAAGGAGGAGGTTATGGCGATTTTTCTACCAACTTGAAGGAGGAGCCCTGTGTCGCCAACATGAAGGAGAAGGTTACAGTGCTGTTTCCACCCACTTGAGGAAGGAGCCCAGCGTTGCCAACATGAGGGAGGAGGTTATGGCATCGTAGCTACCAACTTGAAGGAGGAGCCATGTATATATATATATATATATATATATATATATATATATATAGAGTATAATATATATATATATATAATAATATATATAGACACACACACACACATATATATGTATATATATATGCACAATACATCATATATATATACTATATATATATATATAATATATATATATATATATACATATATGTAGGTATGCATACATATATATATATATATAGGATATATGTGCATATGTAGATACATATTTATATATAAATAAATATATATATATATATATAATAAATATATATATATATATATATATGTACATACATATATTTATATAGTATCTATATACGGTTATACATATATATGTATGCAGCATATATAATATATATACACAGATATATTATATATATATGCATATATGTGTGTGTGTTGTACATTATATATATATATATATATATATATATATATATATTGTAAGACCCCGCAGTTTCGTTTTCCGTTAAGCTAACTAATTTCCTTTTTACGTTTTAAATTCGTATTTTTAGTAACTGTATGAGTTGAATTATTATCAATGTGCTTTTGAGGACTATAATTTCATTAAAGACGAGATTATTATTGCTATTATTGATTTTAAAATCAATTCGTGCCATTTATGCCTTTAAATGATATCGATAGTTTAATTTAGTCGATATTCGATTTATTTAGTCGTTTCCTAAAAACAATTAGGTTTTCAACCTTAGAATGAGTTTCGAGGTTTATTAAATGGGACATCGGCGTATTTGGGAACGAATAATTGATGGAGGGTTGTGTTACATATTTGAGTTTAGAACAAGACGTTCGGGATTGGACTAGCGATTTAAGTAGATTGAGTTATTACCCAAAAAAAAAAAAAAAAAGGGGAACAAAAGGGGAGGGGTCGAAGTCGGGTGCCTGAGACCCGACTCCCCCAAACGCTTCTCTCTCTCTCTCTCGCACTGCTCTGCTTCTTCTCCTCCTCTTCCAGCCACTATGAAAACGCCGGCCACCTCCTCCCTCCTCACACCCACGCGTCGCCGGCGAGCCCCACGACGGTCCCTGTGCGCAGTGAGCACCGCAACCCAACCCCGTAGTGGTCAGCTTGGCGGCGGAAACACGCCGAAATCCGGCCAAACACCCAGCAGATTTGGAGCATGCAAGGTGAGTTTCGAACCTCTGCACTCCTATAAATTGAATTCTCGTCCTAATTCCATCTCAATTGAATCCCTTGCTTTATCCCCTTCGAATTGTACCTGAATCTATCAAAAATTGCAAGTTAGGGTTTGTGGGTTTGGACTGGTTGAGTCACGCGCGAAGAGCAGGGAGTTGGTGTTCGATTTTTGGCCTCAATTCAAGCTAAATCGCATGTTTCTAGCGTGGTATCGAGGTGGGTGTTCCTTGCCTCCTAAATTAGTACTAATTTCACAAACGATTTAGCGAAATCGATGTTGCATGTTAGACTAGCATAGCCTAATTTAGAATGTGCTGCTTGAGGTTTATAATTCGAAGTGAATTATACATGTTTAGCGTTAATTCGAATGTATGTAACCATTGAATGCCTAAGTTTATAATTTGAAGTGAATTATACATGTTTAGCGTTAATTCGAATGTATGTAACCATTGAATGCCTAAGTTTATAATTCGAAGTGAATTATACATGTTTAGCGTTAATTCGAATGTATGTAGCTATCAGAAGCCTGAATTTATAATTCGAAGTGAATTACATGCCTTTAGCGTTAATTCGAATGCCTGTGACCATTGAATGTTTGAGATTTTACATCGAAATGAATCAAATACCTTTAGCTTCGAATCGAACCAATTTAGTTAATCATGCCTCAGTTATCAATTCGAAGTAAATTTAGCATGTTTAGCATCGATTCAAGTTAATTAGTTGATGCATGAAAAAGGATTATAAACGAAGTTAGTTTAATGTGTTTAAAATCGATTCAAGTGAATTTAGCTAGTTCATGCCTAAAAGTTTAGTTCGAAATGAATTACGAATGCTTTGAATCGACATACGAACACTTAGTTAATGCGTGCTCGTTCAGTAGCTTCTAAATGAATTATGAATGCTTTGAATCGACACATGTACACTTAAACAATTCATACTCAATTAATAGTTTCGAAAGGAGATGAGTGTGCTTGGAATCGATACTTGTGTAATTAGTTAGTTTATACCTGAGTAGTAACTTTGACGTAATAAATGAATGCCTAAAGTCATATTATGTTTAAGTGGTTTATTTAGATTCGAATTGTAATTTCCATACAAATAATGAATGTTTAGATCCGCATTATGTCTAAGTGACCTAAATGGGTTCGAATAGCAACAGTGACATAATAAACGGAAACTTAGAATCGTATTATGCTGAAATAGCTCAATTAGACTTGAAATATAACTTCTAACCAACGTTTATGAATGTTTGGTCGTTCCATGATCGTGTATGAACTTCGAAGTGCATCGTACGCGTTTGAAGTTTATGTATATAAATGTTTGATCAATCTATGATCACCTATATGCTTAACTATCCCATAAAGGCCTACTAACTCTGAAGTAAGTTATAAATGCTTAGAACCTTATCGTGTATGAACTCCCAAGTAAAGTTCTATAATTTTATATGTGTACGTGATGGTATATATACGTACGTATGCTTACTACAACGCACCGCTAAGTGGCGCTGCTTACCCTGGTAAGTACTTAAACCTTACCTTTTCATAAATTAGTATGATAATATGTTGTGTTGATAAATCGATGAAACGAGTTGGTAGTTGGATGGTTTGAGGAAATAATTATGAGCGTTCGAGGTTTTGTGGTACGGTGCAAGTGAGGAGGGAGACTGGGTTGTGAAATGACCGCAATCGTATGGATTGCAAGGCCATGTGTGGCTCGATGTGATGAATTAATTATGAAGTGTTTGAATGTGATATATGTGAACCCCTTTCCCTTCTATTTGCTCAAGTTGCATTATGTGCATAAGGGTGAGATTTGCAAAAGAAGGATTTCATGTTTTGAAATAATAGTAGCCACAAATATTAGAGCATGATGGCATATTTTAAAGTAAACGAATACAGTTTTGGGAGTGAACCTGCTTGAACGGGGGAATCCTAAAGAGTTTTACAAAGGCGTGAGTTGCATGACAAATGATTTTACCAAAAGATACAACAAAATTACTAGCCGTTATGGCCGATACGCTTTAAGTGGCTAAGATAATGTGCTGCGGACAATATGATATGATGTAATGTTAACCTAGGGGATAAGTCCGGATAAACCCTAGAGGCCCTGACGAGGGCTAATGTAATGGTCCGATATGTTATATGTAGCCATCCCGGGAGTAAGAGCTTAAGCGTGAGCGTTAGGTCTCACTATGGGTCGAGAATAGTTCTCACCCAATCAGCACCCTGTAATGATCTTATGCCAGAAGTACTTTCGTACTAAGTTAAGAAAAGCAATTGGCTCTTTGTCATTTTTAAACGATTAAAATGGAAAGGAAGTTCTTTTTATGAGCCCAAAAGGCTATATGGAATGATGTATGAAAAGCTTATAAGGGTCTTTACATGGCCAAACGAAATGGAACTTCCTTTGAAGACTAAGAAAATGTTTTCAACGAAAGAAAGAAAGCTTTCAATAAATGAGTTATGAAATGATCTTCAAGCATGTTTGAATGTGGCATCATCCTTATCCATATCAAACATGTCTGACTTAAAGTATATGAGAGGAGAAAGAAAGATATAGCACGTTGAAATTCCATGAATGAAGGCGTCTCTTCCTAAAAGAATGAACGTTGATATGTGAATAACATGCGAGGGTGTCATACAGCTTAATATGATTTTTTTTTTTAAAGGTACTTAAATGCTTGATATGTGTTTATGCGTGTGACATGTATATTATATGAATGAAATGAAAAAGAAGGATCCCTGTGCTTAGCTTATAAAAGGAAGTTTCTATGCTCAGCCTCGTCGCTTGTCTAAGTGTTCAATTGCCTGTTAGTGAAGACGTTTGATCATTTAAAATCCTGGAAATGTGTTTAAGTGCTTAAGTGAAGTTTATGGTTAGTAACATTTCCATAAGAATTCTTATGAACATCTATTATGATAATAAAGTATGAAAACGTGATATGTGACTAGTAAAGATAGTATTGCCTGCAATGGTTTTGGTTTTCAGGGGGGTTGGGGGACACTCACTGAGCGTGTGGTTGCTCATCCCACTACTCCTTCCCCTTTTCCCCAGGTTTTCTTATGACAGGAAGAAGTTGAGTCAGATAAGTGCGGAAGGAATGTATTATTGCTTGCAAGGCATCGTATGTGCCCATTTGAAGGGAACTTTCGTGTTTAATGAAGTCATCTAATGCATTCTTAGTTTATAAAGGTCTGTAAATGATTATTGAAGTTCATGTAATGCATATGGTATAAAGGTCGCTCTGTATGGCCGTCTGAGCCAACCATCAAGTTAAATTAGATGTCCCTTTGGTTTAATTTAGCTATGCCTTGGGATGTAAACCCCAATACTCCGGTTGTGTGAACCGTTGAGTTGTATCTTTTACTTTTTCTGCTTTAATTAACTATTCTGGTTGGTGTACTCCGAGCGGGTGGCTCGTCGAGTTATGAACTCCGGCGTGTGGCCGTTGAGTTATGTTTTATATATTTACGCTTCCGTTAATTTACAGGATTGTATTATAAGGCGTTTAGCCTGGAAACGATCAGTTTTCAGGGGAAATTCTGTCCGTTTCGTCCCAGGAACTAAGTAAGAAGTTAGGAAAGCGTAACGCTTCTAACCTAGGGGCTGGGGGTGTTACATATATATACACACATATATATATACATACATACATATATATATATATATATATATATATATATAATATATATATATATATTATGTGTGTGTGTGTGTGTGTATTTATATATATAACCCATACATACATATGTACAACACACACAACAACACACACACACACCACACCCCACCCCCCAATCTATATATATATATATATATATATATATATATATTTTTATATATATATATATATATATATATATATATATATATATATATATATATATATATATATGTTGATTATATTTAGTTTTGATGATAACAAATCCAAGTGTAAAAATTTGTCCAAGTAATGTTGCTCCGAACACGATCTCCAAACAGGCCTAACTGGTGTTTGTGATCTTTACTGTATTAACTGGTTTGCTACATGTGAGAACAAGTCTTCTAGACAGGTTTTACTTGGTGATTCCATATTAAGTCAAGAACACCATCTCGACAGTTGATTGTAAAGCGTGTTCCTGAACTTTAGCAATGCAAAGAACAACCCCAGCAAACAAGGTGGCCTTGGTGTTCACAGCACCTCTACAAATCTTGGACAAGATGACTGGTTCAAAACAAGAAGTCTTGGGTATATAGGTTTTATTTAATTAGACTCTTGTTAATATGGCAATATTGAAGACATCATTTTAAACACCTCTTGAATCGGTATTTGCGCTAAAGTACTTCAGAACACCAGTTGCGAACAACCCGGCAAACAGGGTGCCTAGGGTGTTTCTGAACTGCAGTGGCCATGCCCGATTATTTTTGAAAATTCATTTTGGTTGGCCAAGATCTCCAGAATACTTTCTTTGAATTTCAAAATTGCTATTTTTCTGGAGAGGATAGGTCTTGAAAATATTATGGAGATTTGCGAAAATAGGTTTGGGAGATTTGCCAAATCAAAAGATTCCTATGACTATATTTTCGGATTTGGTAAAAGCTGAAAATCTCTTTAAACCTCTTCACGGCTATGGGAAGATAAGGGTTATCTTTTCAGATAACAAAATCCCTTATATTTGGGGATAAATTCATCATTAGCCGTTGGAGAATATATTTTGTTTGCAAATCATTTTCCATACTTAGCTGATTCTTTGGTTTTTGACCGTTGGACCTTGTGTTTAAAAACCGTAGCTTTTCTCTCCCGTAGAGAAGCCAAGAAGCAGATAGAAAAAACTCGGACTGAAAAAGAGAAGCAACACAGCTTTCTGAAAAATCTGAAAAAAATCAGGAAACTCGGTTTTCACATTAAAATTCTTGAGCTTCATTCTGAAAAGCAAAACCGTGACAAGCGGTGTTTGATTTGAGTTTTCAAACCATTGGCATAATAGGATCTTCATTGTACCTTACATCTGCTTAGTGAGAAGCACCCCCTGTAAGGTGTTTGTAACCCTGATCTTGGATCAGAAAAGTGAGTGAGTGTGTCCTAGTCGTGTGGACTTGGACGTGTCTAATCTTGCGAAGGTTGGACGTGGTGTAACCTGTCTTTGGGAAGAAGGTTACGTGGTTGCAAGTTGTAACAAGGTGTGTTACATTTGTAACGTGTGAAGCCCGTTAGTGAAAGTGGTTAAATCCTACACGAGGTAGGTCGTGGTTTTTCACACCTCAGTTGGGCTAGAGGTGTTTTCCACGTAAAAATTGTGTGTGCTTTATTTTCCGTATTTATCTTGGTGATTTTCGCATCTGCAATATTTGAGAACACCCCGTGCAAACAAGCTATCAGGGTGTTTGTCATTTGAGAACAACCTTGTGAGGGTGTTTGTTATTTACAACGCGAAAATCAGACACCACAATTCACCCCCCTCTTGTGGTTGTATACTCACGAACTCAACAAGTGGTATCAGAGCAGGTTCTCTTACAAAAGGTTAACACCTTGAGAGATTCTGAAGATGAGTACCCCACAAGGAATTCTTGAAGGGCAATCCATTACTCGTCCACCCTATTTCAACGGCCAACATTATAGTTGGTGGAAGAATAGGATGGAGAACTATATTCAGGTAGAAGATTATGAATTATGGATGCTCATCAAGAACGGGCCCCTTGTTCCCACCAAGGTACTTGAAGATGGTAAGAAGGTTCCCAAGGAATCCATAGAGTTTGATGCCGAGGACTACAAGAAAATGGAGAAAAATGCCAAGGCCAAAAAGCTTCTATATTTTGGCCTAGGACCCGATGAATACACTCGCATCTCTGAGTGTGAATCAGCCCAAGCTATCTGGAATGCTCTGCAAGTTGCTCATGAAGGTACGAGTCAAGTTAAACAATCTAGAATTGAGCTACTTATGCGACAATATGAGTTGTTTGATATGGGTGATCATGAAACTGTGATGGACATGTATACACGGTTCACCCACATCACGAACGAGTTAAAATCCCTAGGAAGATCTTTCACCACTGAAGAGTTGGTGAGGAAAATCCTCAGAATTTTACCTCGCACGTGGGAGGCCAAAGTAACAGCCATCCAAGAGGCTAAAGACATGAACCAGATCACCCTCGACGAGTTGATTGGTAATCTCCAGACCTATGAACTCCGAAAGAACTCACAACAAAGAGAGGAGCAAAAGAAGGATCGTGGGCTTACCTTGAAAGCACATGAGGACACTGACTCTGACCTTGAAGATGAAGAAATGGCCCTAATGTCCAGAAAATCAAGAAATTCTTCAAAAAGGTCAAGGAAAACAACAAAAGAAAAGACTTCAGCAAGTCCAAAAACACCTCCAAAGAACAGCTCACAGGGTGTTTCAAGTGCGGCAAACCAGATCACTTAGTCAAAAATTGCCCTCTGCTTCGAGAAGATCAGACGCCCGAACACCCTCGAAAACAGGTTCGAAAACACCCTGTAAATAATCTGGGCAGGCGATTCTCGAAAGCTATGCTGGCTGCTTGGGGAGATTCCTCTGAGGATGAAGGAGAATCTGAAGCTGAAGAAGGGGTCGTAGCACTTATGGCACAAAGTGATTCAGATTTAGATGATGAATCAACAATCAGCCTCTCAGATCTCAAGAGCAAGGTACATGGTCTTAACAAAGCTACTTTAGAAGAACTTCTATATAATTTGATAGACACTTATGCTGATCTAAAAAGAGAAGTTCGTGACCTAGAATTTGAAAATGAAATTCTTAAAAATGAAAACCTCGGTTTACATGAGAATATTAACTTGCTCAAAGAAAACCTCTTTATAAAAGGAGATTATTCTCGAATGGAGGAAAAACTCTTTGAGGTAGAAGGAATGGTTGAGTCCTTGCTCAGGGAGAACAAAGGTTTGCATGCTGATATAGAAAAACTGGAAAACGAGCTTACCACAACCAAGCGCTGGAACGAGTCCTCACAAGCCCTTGATTGGTTAAACACTCACCACAGTCGAAACAAAAAGGGACTTGGGTATAAGCCTAAACGAACAGTCTACCCAATTCACAGAAAGTATGTGGGATTACCTGAAAACATTGTTTGCTTTCATTGTGGCAAAACGGGTCATTATAGATACACTTGCCCTTTAAGAAAACATGCCAATGAAAAGAATGAAAGGTATGTGAAACAAATCTGGATTAGAAAAGATGAGCTTTACATGTCTAAAAGAATAGGACCCAAGTGGATCTGGGTTCCCAAAACTAACCCGTGATTTGTTTTGCAGGCTGAAGTGAGAGAGAACAACCTTACGAACAACCCCACTAACACCCTTGGAAACAGGCAGTTGTGGTTTGTTGATAGTGGGTGTTCACGGCACATGACTGGTGAAAGATCAAACTTTCTCTCACTTACAGCTCTGAATGGTGGGAGTGTAGCATTTGGAAACGGCAAGTCTGGGACAATTGTCGGTATAGGTAATATTGGTAAAACTCTCTCCCACTCAATTGATAATGTGGACTTAGTTGATGGGTTAAAGCACAATTTGCTAAGTGTGTCCCAACTGTGTGACAAGAACAACCTAGTACTGTTTTCAAAAACACGTTGCTTGGTTGTGAATGACGACACAGGAGATGTTGTGTTGAGGGGGAAGCGATGTCAAAATGTTTATAAAGTTTGTATTTCCACTCTTCCCCAAAATAATCTGACTTGTTTAAATGCATTAAATGATGATATAATGCTATGGCACAAGAGACTAGGTCATGCAAGCTTATCTTTGTTAAACAAACTTGTTTAAAAGACCTAGTTATTGGACTACCTTCCATCAAATTTAATGATGACAAGGTATGTGAAGCTTGTGCAAAAGGCAAACAAGTCAGATCTTCTTTTAAATCGAAAAAATGTGTAAGCACTACCGACCTCTAGAATTATTACACATTGATTTGTGTGGTCCCATGAGGTAACCAGTAGAGGTGGGAAAAAGTATGTGCTTATTGTAGTGGATGATTACTCTCGATTTACTTGGACCTTGTTTTTGGCATCCAAAGATGAAACCTTTGAGAACTTTATTGCCTTTCTCAAAAAGGTTGAACAGAGAGTAGGACACTCTTTAATTAGCTTGAGATCTGATCATGGAACTGAGTTTGAAAATGCAAGTTTTATTAACTATAGTAATGAACATGGTGTTGATCATAACTTCTCAGCCCCAAGAACACCCCAACAAAATGGGGTGGTTGAGCGCAAAAATCGAACCCTGGAAGACATGACCAGAACAATGCTTATAGCTAGTGGTCTTCCTAGGTATTTCTGGGCAGAAGCATTGAACACCTCATATTACATTATAAATAGATGCATGATCAGACCCATTTTGAGCAAAACTCCATATGAACTTTTCAAGGGCAGAAAATCCAATATTACGCACCTAAGGACATTTGGTTGTAGGTGTTTTGTGCATAATAATGGGAAGGATGCCTTAGGAAAGTTTGACCCTAGGAGTGATGAGGCAATATTCCTTGGCTATTCTTCTCACAGCAAGGCATACAAAGTCTTTAACAAAAGAACCTTGTGTGTTGAGAAAAGTGTGCATGTGCTTTTTAATGAATCTAACGTGTTGAGTGAGAATGATGCACAGGAAGATGAACTTGAATTAGGTCTTGTTCGAAAAGAAGTGTTGCTCCAAGATAAACGAGGTAAGAACACCATGGGGAAAACAACTCCTAAAGGTGTTCCTCAGAACAGCAGGCAAGGTGAACACCAAACAGGGGAAAACACCGCTGAACCCTGTTCGGAACCGTGTTCTTCAGGAATAGACTTACAAACATGTGCAGAAACAGGCTCGGGAGATGATCGTAAGCATTATGTTACGACTAGAGTAGAGCATGGGTCTGTGGATCCTCTTACTCCACGACCATGGAAGCACCATAGTTCGCACCCTCTTGATCAAATCTTGTCAGATATTAATACTGGAGTGCAAACTAGATCTAAACTAAAGAATTTTTGTGCTTTCTATGCTTTTCTTTCTAACATTGAGCCAAAAAGTGTGAATGAAGCTCTTGCAGATTCAGATTGGATCACGGCTATGCAAGAAGAGCTTCATCAATTTGAGAGAAACAAAGTATGGCACCTTGTACCTAAACCTGCAGAGAGAACAATCATTGGAACCAAGTGGGTGTTCCGAAACAAACTGGATGAGTCAGAACAGTCACTAGGAACAAGGCACGGCTGGTTGTACAAGGATACAATCAAGAAGAAGGGATCGACTATGAAGAAACCTTTGCACCAGTTGCTAGAATTGAGGCTATTCGAATCTTAATAGCCTTTGCAGCTCATATGGAAATCAAGCTATATCAAATGGATGTTAAAAGTGCATTCCTAAACGGATACCTTAAAGAAGAGGTGTATGTCAAACAATCCCCTGGTTTTGAAAATGGTGATTTTCCAAATCATGTTTTTAAACTTGACAAGGCACTTTATGGTTTAAAACAAGCTCCAAGAGCTTGGTATGAACGGTTGTCAAGTTTTTTACTTGAAAATGATTTTAGAAGAGGCAAGGTAGACAATACCTTGTTTCTAAAATCTAAGGGGGAACATTTTTTGATTGTCCAAATATATGTTGATGACATTATATTTGGTGCAACTCATCATGATTTATGCAATGAATTTTCAAATATGATGAGGAGTGAGTTTGAGATGAGCATGATGGGTGAGCTTAATTTTTTCTTAGGCTTACAAATCAAGCAAACTCCAAACGGCACCATGATCCATCAGCAAAAGTATATCAAGGAGTTACTTAAGCGTTTTGGGATGGAGTCAGCCAAACCCATAGACACTCCTATTTCTCCTTCAACCAAGTTGGTTATGGATGATGGGAGTCCCTCAGTTGAGGAGAAACTCTATAGGGGTATGATTGGGTCACCTTATACCTAACCGCTAGTAGACCTGATATTGTTTTTAGTGTTGGTTTATGTGCCCGTTTTTAGTCTAACCCTAAGGAAACTCATCTTAAGGCTGTTAAACGGATACTAAGGTATTTGAAACATACACCCAATTTAGCTTTATGGTATCCTAAAGGTTGCAATTTTGATCTTGTTGGATATGCTGACGCTGACTATGCTGGATTCCTAGTTGATAGAAAGAGTACCTCAGGTATGGCTCACTTTCTTGGACCTTGTTTGGTATCTTGGGCTACCAAGAAGCAACATTCAGTTGCCATGTCCACAGCAGAAGCTGAATATGTTGCAGCAGCTTCATGTTGTGCTCAACTGTTGTGGATAAGGCAACAGCTTAAGGACTTTTGTGTTGACATTGGATGCATTCCTATTTTTGGTGATAACACAAGTGCAATTAACATTGCCAAAAATCCATGTCAACATAAAATAACAAAGCATATTGACATTCGACATCATTTCTTGAGAGATAATGTTGAAAAGGGTTTAATCTCTATGAATTTTTGCTCAACGGAAAATCAAATTGCTGATATATTCACTAAGGCACTCGCTAGAGATCATTTTGAAAGAAATAGACTGGAACTAGGGTTGGTGAGAACACCCTGAGATACCTGTTTCCAGAACATGAACTGGGTTTGCATAAGGGGATGTGCTGGAGCCGTCTTAATGCCATTCAGTCGAATCAGATCAGACGGCAAAGAACAGGCATAATACAGAGAACAGGTACGCCCCTTGGTTGCTCGGTGTGTTTTCTTTCCTTCCCAAGGCACAAGATGTTAATGCTCCTACCCGTTGCAAATCAAGAAATCTTCTCAAAGATTCGGCTGCTCTCTCTCTCTCTCTCTCTCTTTATATGCCCTGCTCTCAGTACTATCGTTCATCTCGCCCTCAAGCAAAAACTGAACATCCTGCAAACACCTTAAACCCTAATCTCTCTCTTCTAGCAACAATGGCTTCCAACAACTCTTCTCAATCAAAAGCCCTCGTTCTTGCAACCTCAATCCCTGCTCCCCCTCGCCTAATTCTTTACAAGCCTTTCAAGTTTCTGAATCGCTTGTCCCTAAAATCAGTGGGAATGGGGATGGATGATATTCCCTTTGAATGTGGAAGGGAATTGGTGTTCCTCATAGGGGCAATTGCTTGTCCTATTTTAGTTGAGTTAGAGGGAACAAAGTCGGGGTCTCAAGAACAATTCTTGGAAACCCCTAAAGGGTTTAATTTTGAGCCCTGTTCTTCTGGGTTGTTCTCTGACACCGCGACAGAAACAGGGGCTGCCTCTGTCGAAGGTGTGTTTGTGGAGGATCTGCATGTCGACTTCCAAGGGAAGTCGAATGAGTCGTCAGAGGAGAGTCTAGAGAAGAATTCTCTCCCTGAGGCTGAAATCTCCACTCCAGACTTTCAAACTGGAGAGAAAAGGAAGAGGGTGAAAATCGTGGCTAGGCGTAGTAGAACGCCAAGAACAAGGCCACAACCAAGGTCTCAACCCTCTCAAACTCCCTCTTCTCCTCAATCCTCTAAGCCCTCTCGAAAATCTGCAAGGCTAGCGTTTCAATCCTCTCATCGTCCCTCCAAACCCTCTGCTCCTATCATCGAGGAGATTTCTTCTTCTTCTGAAGGGTTCTCGAGTTCTGACTCTGAGAACACCACCTTCAAACAGGGGACACCGGTGTTTTTCGAGTCCTCTGAAGAACAATCTCCTCCAAAACCAACCAATAAACCTGCTGTGAAGCCCTCTCCTGCCAAAACACCCCTCAAGCGAAAGCCCAGAACAGCCCCCCTACCAGAAACTACCACCTCTGTTCCTGTCCTTAAACGCCCAAAGCAGTTCACTCCCTCTCCTATGTCTGACAAACATGCGCAGTTGCTGAAGCGCAATGTCGTCAGGGGGAAGGTAGTGAATGTAAGCTTTTTCGAGGAACAGGGTCTGGGGGTGTTCTTGAATAAGCTTCGAGCCCAAGGCTGGCTTGAGTTGTTTGGAAACACCCAGTAAGGGTGTTCTGTGCCTGAGTTGGCTGAGTTCTATGCCAACTGCTCTGTCATAAATGGGGTGGTGACAAGTACTGTCAATGAGTGCCATTTCTCCTTTGATGCAGCCACCCTTGGTGACATTCTGGGCATCCATTCTCGTGGATTTGCTGTGTATGTGAGGGAAGACAAAACTGCCCTGGAAACAGCCAGGCTCTTAGAGGTGTCCAAACGCCTTAGTCAAAAACAGGGCCTGAGAACACCCCTCTCGGTTAAGAAGGGTGAAATGACCTCCCTGCACCAACTACTGTTTATGTTCACCATCAAGAACATAATACCGTGAGGTCAAGGGCGAAACTCAGCAGATGCCTTCGATCAATGTCTGGTGGACCTACTGGATCGGGAGGAACCAGTAAACCTCCCTGCAATCATGATTCGCCACATAGAGCGAATTGCGAACACCACCCGGGCACATGATCTTGGCTATGGGTTTCTGTTGACAAGGGTGCTTGAGCACTTTGGGATAGTGCTCACACGAAGAGTGGCGGCCCAAATCATTGATGAGATTGGGATTGACACTCTGCTAGGGTGTGGCTATGAGGTTGGCGAAGGGTCAGTCTCCAAACAGGGTCGTCGACCACCTCGACCACCTGTTTCTGGGCAACCTTCCGTCAAGGTTGAGGCTGTTCTTGAGGACAATGCTCGCCTCAAGGATGAGCTCTCAGCTGTCAAGGCTGCTCTTGCTGAGGAACAAGCTCTCTCGACCAAACGCCATGAAGATTTGCTTGCACTTCTCTCCACTCTTGCCCCTAGCATCCCTCCTCTGCAAACGAAACCACCCCCTGCTCCCTGATTCTCTAGGCTGTTCTCTTGTTTCCTCTCATCTTAGTTTTTGGCATTGTAATGTTTTTAATGCAATATCCCTTTATTAATGCTACTTGCACCTTATGCTCTATATTGCTTTTCTTGCATTACTACTGTCGCTTATGCTTTTTAATGATGCCAAAAGGGGGAATAAGACCATATGGACAGATATGACCTAGCACC
>JAKOGI010000642.1:85000-127500 GCA_029747015.1 Carnegiea gigantea
CAAGTTCTGAAGAAATGGCGTCAAGGAAGAGTCACACATGAAAGAAAATATGAGACTAAAATGGCGAATAGCCTCCAAAAGCTCAAAATTTTACAGGATATCTACTAAGGTCAAAACTACCTCACTAGTAAACACATGCCAAAATCATGTAAAGACTCATGGGGTAAATTAACTCGCATTCAACATGTGGTCAAAACATGGAGATCATGTCGAAAACTCATACACAAAGATTTTATGCACAATTCGGGCAAATCAAAGGATCAAACTAAACCATAAAAGTCTACCAAATCTATAAAGACAATCTTTGGAGGATTTTTTTTCTTTTTTAATTTTCATTTTGTGTTTTTTTAAGCAGGCTCCAAATAACAATGCAAACTGAAAATGCAAAGAGACAAAAAAAAAGGAAAAAAATAGGCCAAAAACTAAAATGCAACCTAGAATAAAAAGAAAACAAAATGCACTACTGTGGAAAAGTAAATACTAAAATCAAAAGCTACAAAAACTACCACTAAAAACATATATAAAGCACAATCACACCAAACTAAAAACAAGCATCAAACACCAGATATAACGACTAACTCACTCCCCCATGCTTGAATCATGCATTGCCCTCATTGTGGGCGCATAATAGAAAAAGGGAAGGAGAGTAGCACATAGTAATGAAAAAGGAGGTAGTGGTGGAGAATTGGGTGGTTGGCCATAAGAGATATGCCAATCTCAGCAGGTTTCTAGACATGCCCTATAGTCTTAGAAATATTATGTCTGGGAAGCAAGCAACCCACGAAACTCATCGTGGCGCTCTTGGATAAAGTCCGGAAGAGCGGCGCTCTCAAAAGCAATAAATGCTCGGAGAGAAACTTGCTCCTCTTGAATGAATCCAAGGGTGTCTTGAAGGTCAGAATAGTTAGGAGGGGGTGGTTGAGAGAAATAACTACGTCTGCCTTAACTAGATTGAGGGACTAGATGATGGGGTATGGGTCGAACAACCTTTTCATCACTAGGTCCCCAATACAAGTTAGCCCGGTGAAGAAGGCTGGTGCGATCGACATTGGGGAGCGGTAAAAGCCAGTCCTCAAGGTAAATCTAACACAAACGGCCAACCTCAACTTTAAAAGAGTTCATAATTTCAAAAGCAACTTGATTAAGCCACTCAAACTCGGAAACTTTATCCTAAGGATTGGGTTCAACTCCCAAAAATCTAGCAATAGTAGTTACAATTCCACCAATGACTATCCTACCTTTAGTGCTAACAGCAGCACCATGTAATTGTCTAGGTAAAAATGAACCTGGGTCAAGCTAAACACCATCAAGCATACAAGACAAAAAGTGCAACTCAGAAAGTCTCGGGACATTCAGACTATCGTCCCGAGCAAATAGAGAACAAGCCAAAATATGTTGTGCTACTTTAATGCAGGGGTTCCTAATATGTGTGTATTTTAGCAAACTAGTACTGTACCTAACACTCCCGAAAGTTCACCCCAAAACGCATTTGGGTTGAATTCGTGGGGGACTTGGCGATTCAATAAATCCATGCTAGTTGGAAAACCGAAAATACTATTGAAGGTTCCTAAGTTCAGTTCATATAATTATCCTTGCATATAAAATGATATATATCTCGCTTGACATTAAGGTCCTCTAGTGACCTCGACATGGAGTGCACTTAGAAATTCTAGGGTCAGGTCCCGGTATGTATGCTCTTTGATTTCTAGAAAGTGTCCCACATCACCTCTTGCAAACAACCATCTAATATCATCCAACATTCCCAATCAGGCTAACAAATCTTCATCATAATATCTAGTTGCCACAACCATACATTCATTCAAACAATTGTAGCTAGCAACATGATCGGGATGCATTAAACCAAGAGGGTGGGGAAATATTACCTCTAGCACGCACGGTTCAGGATGTCCTTTGAGGTTAAGGTGGCGCTTGACTTGAAGACCAAACCTCTTTGGTGCTCCTTTCTCTCTTGGTTGGTGCCATGGTTGCAAATTCTAACAAAAAACAAAACTAAAATCAAAATACGAACTAAAACCTAGAAAATTGAAGATTAAGTAAAAAATATGAAGAATAAGAGAGAAAAAAGGATGGGTATGGTGGATGAGTGAAGGTGAGATGAATTTGAAGAAGAAGAAGAAAAGAGATGAAATTTGTGAGAAAAAGGGAAGATTGAGTGAAAGGAAATGATTTGGTGTGAAAATGATTGAAAATGGAGAAGAAATGAGGAAAGATGTGTGAGGTATGGAGAGTTTAGAGAGAGAAAATGGAGTGGAGAGAGAGAGAGAGTCGAGGTTAAAGAAGAAGAAGTGAGGGAGAGGAAAGGGCTCCGCAGTTGAAAACCTAGACTGCGGGCCATAGCAGTCCACCACGGACCATGGGACTCACTACAGCTAGACCGTGGTGTCTGCTGGTCCTCGATTTTTTTGATCTTTCTGGGTGGCACCCCACTGCCATGGTTCGGGGAATCTGGCAGTGGCAGTTAACATTTTATTCGTATTCTTTTTCTTTTCTTTTTGGTGGTTTTTTTTGTTTGCAAGCCACAAAAAAGCAAAAAATAAAAACTAAGAAAAAGAAAAAAGGAAAAAGAGGTTGGGTTGCCTCCCAAGAAGCGCTCTTTTAAGTTTAAGAGCTTGACCCTTGTTCTATACTTGGTTCGGATCAGATAATGTGTGGACATTAACTTTGTCCCCGAACGTAAAATCAAATTTCTTTAAGTGAACGTACCATCTTAAAGTTCTGGCTGCAAGCCCTTCGTCTGCATAACTTGGTGCCAGAACACATTATCTGTATACAAAACAAATCGCTCTTGTGGCCTATTAGACAGGCTACTATCAACTTGTTCAACCCCTACATCAAAATCTGCATTAAAAACTTCTATGGGGGACATAGAAAGAACAGTTTATACAAACTTGCAATAATCACTCATTGAAGATTCATTAGGAATAGGGGCCTCAACCTCGGGCTTGTTAGGTGGCATAGGAGTAGCAAACTCTATCTTAACATACCCTTAGTTGGGGTCCTCCTAAGAAATCTAGTTAGAATTAAGAGGATCTTCATAATTCAAGATATCCTCCATATCAATCTCAAGGGAAAGGGGTAATGCATCCAATATAGAAGAATAAGGAGAAACCACATCCGCCTTTCTATGACTAAACACAGTAAAGCGCCCTTCTACCTTAAATGATACACAGCCCTCTCTTACATCAATGTGGTAACTAATTGTCGCCAAAATGGGCCAACCTAGGATAATTTGAGCATCATTTGTTTCAGGCATATCAACTATAATGAAGTCCTCCAACACCCAAATGTCTCCTATATTGACTGGCACATTATCTAATTTGCCTATAGGTTGTGTCACAGAACCATCATCTAACTGTAGTGGAAAAGGTGCGGCTAGTAATGGTCCTAGGTATAGCTTATGAAACAAAGAATAGGGCATTATGCTAACACTAGCACCTAAATCGCATAGACCTCTCTCAATTTCCACTTTGCCCACAATGTAGGGGATAGAAAAACTACCTGGATCAGGGAGCTTATGTAGAAAAATGGTAGGGGTCTCAATAGTGTCATTCTCTTTGAATGTGGCAATCTTACCATCATTATTTCTCTCCTTATTTCCAGCCATGATTATTTCCCTACCCTCTTCCATTGGTATATCCTCAGGGTTAGTTAAGTCCTCTTCTTCTTCCTTTATGGTAACATAGTTACAGTGCCCACGATAGGTTGGGCTTGCTAGGAAGCCAATCTGGGGGTGTAGCTGAGAAAGTAGTTTTTTGGGCAATTTGAGCTTCTAACATCCTATTGTGAGTTATAAGTACATCAACTTTTGAGGCTAATTGCTTAATGTACTCATCCTGTTTTTGTTGCGCCATAAGCTTGCTTTCCATCATTACCTCTAAATTAGACTTTTGGGGTATCTAAGAAGGGAATGGGGGTCTTTGAAAACTAGAGGGTGGTCTAGCATTTATAGGGGGCACATTTGATGGGTTTGGATAAGAACTATAAGAAAAATTTAGATGATTCTTCCAACCCGGATTATATGTATTAGAATAAGGATCATTGGTCGGTCTTGGGTTGAAATTTTGAATATAATTAACTTCATTAGAGTCTTAGGAAAAAGGACTCCAAACTTGACAATTCAAAGTCACATGCTCAATAGAATCATAAATTTCAAAACGGGAACGGGAACTAGAATTCATAGCATTAATATTTATTCGGTCCAGTCTTTGAGTCATAGCATCTACTTTAGTAGAAAGTAAAGTAAGTGCATCAACTTCAAGCTTAGCTCCAACCTGCTTGGGTTGGGCTCGTTCACTGGACCATTGAAAGTTATTGAGTACCATTTTCTTGATCAGATTATAGGCTTCATCCTTAGTCTTGCTCATCAGAGTTTCTCCCGCCATCGCATCAATAGTAGACCTTACAGATTGGGTCACACCATTATAAAAGGCTTGGATAATTATCCAATGCTGAAGACCATGATGGGGGCACAAACGCAGCAGATCTTTAAAGTGGTCCCAGGCTTCATAAAGCATCTCATCATCTTTTTACATGGAGTTGGTGATCTGATTCGTTAGGCTTGCTGCTTTGGTTGGAGGGAAAAACTTGGCGAGGAATGTTGTTGTCAACTCATCCCAGGTGGTAATGCATCCAGATGGCAAGGAGTGTAGCCAAGCCCTTACCTTATCCCTCAATGAGAAAGGAAATAAGTGTAGGCGAATCGCATCACTGGAGACTCCATTGAGCTTCAATGTGTCGCACACCTCTAAAAGGACCGAGAGGTGTAGATTTGGGTCACAGGAGTTCTGCCGAACTAGGATTATTGCATCATGGAAATAAATGCCGGTTTGAGCTCGAAATTATTGGCATTTACATCAAGGCGAGCGATGCTTGAGGCAATCCCTTGGACTCCAAGGGTAACGAAATCTCGAAGAGTCCTTCTTTGGTCACCTCCTCCTCCTGCCATGTTTGAATTCCTTTTTGCCTCGTGCCTTTGTTCTTCAATCCTTTGCTTTTTCCGCCTTAAGCGGAAAATCCTCTCAATCTCAGGATTGGGTTCGTGCAAGATTGGACTTCCCATAAACTAGGAAAAACTCTTCCATGCACTTTCACTAACACCACCAGCACAGTTACACAAGAAAAGAAAATAATAAAAAAATAATAATAAAATACTTACTCACTTTCATAAGACAACTCAATAGTTAACAGTTTAGCCCATAGCAACGGTGCCAGAAACTTAGTTGTGACTGCCGCAAGCGCGCTAGTATCCGCAGTATAGATAAAGATATCGTTCCTCAGGCACTAATGTAACTTACTGAGTCTTGTCTGTTAGACTATGCTAAGTAAAATTCTAATTCAATTGGTTTTGATTTAACAATTTCTAATTCACTATTCTGAATCAATCAAAGAGAAAATATGTCTAAGAATTCTCGTAGTTATGAGAGAGTATTGGATCAAAAGGACAAACATGTGCTTTTCTCTAATTGGCTAATCTCGAGGAATTATAATCTATCCAGAAATTTGATCTATTCTTTCAAAATCTATCAAATTTGCCTAAACTAAGCAAAGGTCGTTCTTTCAAACTAATTTACCTTACTTCAAGTTAAATATATTTAATTACTCTCTAGTCCTCCTAACATGTAAATCTCCCTTTCGAGATGATTCCATGTTAGGTTTAATCAAGCAGTCCAACAACCAAATGGCACCCTTCAGTTTTTCACTTGTTTGTTTCAAGTTAGCAACTTAATATTAGCCAAAAATCCACTCACAATAATGCAATTATGTGATAAACAAAACCAAACCAATCATAAAAATAAGTACAATTCTATAAATTAAAGCATGATCCAACAACACCTTCACAAACAACTATGTCACTAGAAAAACGAAAACTACTCAGACATGATTAGGAAATAAACAAAACTAACCAACAATCCAGCGAAATCTGAGAGAAAGGCTTGACTGAGATGGCTTTCAACCAAGGGCTTTAAACTGCCTCAAAAACCAAACAATATACACTCAAGATTTCTCACCAAAACTAAAAAATCAAACTAGAAACAGCAAAATTTGAGGAAAAAAAAAAACTAGGCTAAAACTCTAATCTATACTACTCTATGCTTTTTGGTTGTGTAAGGATTGCTTTCCTACTGTTATAGAATGGGGCCTTTTATGGAGAGGCTCACTTGATCTTAGTCACATAGTCGAAGGAAGACGAAGAGGCAGCAGTTACAGGCTCGCCACGGTCCGTGGCAAGTACCACGGTTCGATCGTGGTCTGGGTTGGAACCGGCTTTCTACTCTTTTCTTGCTCCACGGGCATAGCAACTCATGGGTGTCCATGGGGTAGGTCAAAATACATCTATTTATGGACAAATGCTAGGTAAAAACACTTAAAATCCTACAAAACACATAAAACAACTATATCCAAGCATAAATCGAGAATAGGAGTATAAATATTAACTTAAAGCACAATGTTCTCCCAAAAAATAAAGCAAAATAGCCTTAAAATGATGTATATTAAGCATTTATCAAAAGCCAAAAGGGGCAATTCCATAACAACATCTATTGAAATTGAATCCTGTACCCGGTAAGTTAGAGCATGCATTTAAGAAGAAACTAAATGAAGGAGAAGAACTAAGGGTCCGTAGAATAAATGATGGCAACTCTAACCTAAAGTTCTGCTAACCAAGTCAAATTTAAATGTATGGTCAAAGATGAGGACATAGGAAAGTAATCCTTAAAGAGTGCACATGTTGAGAAAATATAGAAATTTTAAAACCGAAAAACAACACATTAGTTTGAAACGAGCGATATCATTTGCTTTAATTTAATGCAATAGCAATGACAACAATCTTGTCACTCTATCAGTCAATCACATTCCTTCATTCCATTCATTCATTATATCTTTTTTCTCTTTCTTTTTTTCCTCCAATCTCTTCTTTCTATTATGTCATTAAAGAAATAGTACCAAAATGAAATGATGGTTCTCCCAGAGCCAACATTAGACCAATTTATAAGACCATGCAAACCTAACAACCGATTCTTCACCAAAATTCCCACCATTGACATCACTGACAATGCTGTAAATATATTCCTACTTTAACAACTGCAACTAATTCTGGTTCTGCAATGTCATTAACCATGAGTTTCTATTGAAACAAATTAAAACAAAAAGCTTGCAGTTCCTTAAAGTTGCTTTAGGCTCATGGAAACAAGTGAATTAGGCAAAATGGTAGTGTCGGTTGGATTGAATCCCTCTTTGTCTTTGCTTCCCCTGATTTATCCCCAGAATTTATCTCTCTCACATAAAATGGTCATATTGGCTCTTCTCTACATGTTGCTGCCCATGTCTTTAAGGTTTTTGTGATAGTGGTGTTTAGGAGAAAGCGATGATGCAGAGTGTTAAGGGATCATTAGGAGGATGAAATGGCGAGAGATGGCCAAATTAAGGAGAGAAAGTGAAGTTTAACATCGAGTCATGATTTTGAGTTGGTGCCAAACATAGTTTGAGCTCGACTCCTATTTTTGGACAAAAATGCCCCTAAATTACTGAGGACTAAAATAAGAAAAGCTAATTACTACAATGTTGAAAGGAAAGTTTGCTTAATAAAAATATTACAATCATCCTTAAAAATTAAAATTGCCAATTACATAGTTTTAACTCTGTTTTCAATTCTTTCTAACTCCTTGTAGTTGCTTCCAAATCTTTCTAGTTCTTTCCAGCTCCTTCCAGTTACTTCGAACTCCTACCATATGTTTTCCACATCCAGTTGCACTTGTCTACCCCAAAGGAACAAACCCTGGGCTGGTATTTACAAATTAAAAGAAAAGAAAGTGAATATTAAGTGTAGGGTTTTCAGGAAAGGAAGTTGTGGATTATTGTTTCGATTTTCTTTTTTCTTAAAGGGGGAGAGAAAGAGACATATTTAAATATGTAATATTTCTATGAAAGAAAAACAATTAAAGGCATCAAACATTTATTAAGAATAATCCTTCAATATTTTGAATAACTTTTAGTTTCTAAAATTATACTCTTTTCTTTATTGTAACTTAATTATGTAAACATCTTGTTACAAGATACTAGTTGTATGTATTATTTCAACTTAAAGATTGCATTATTATGAACTGTCTTGAAAAAAAAAAATGATGTGATCTAATAGTATGAGGATATCATCATTACGAGTTGTATGAAAGCAAACTTTTGTCCACAATATTTCACAATTATGAAATTACATGTATTATACATCATAGTAGCAGAGGTTGGTCCTTTTGTGGTATTATTTTGCACTTTTTAGTGATGCCAGCAAATCCTAAAGTTTCATAATTGATAATTAATTGTAAGTATTGAAAATTTGGTTATTCTAAGCCATGCAAAATATTAATTTATGCTATAATAGGACATTTAAAAAGTGTCATATGGCCAAACATATATTATTATGAGATATTCCTGTGAAAGAAAAGCAATTAGTGGCATTGAAGATTTATTATTAAGAATGGTTTTTCAACATTTTGGATATCTTTTAGTTTCTAACATTGCATTCTTTTGCTATTGTCAACTCAATTATATACAAATTTTATATCTATTTACCTTTTGAATAATACTTTTTTTAGAGAGGCTTTTGCACTAAGCCCCCTAAACTATCATGCATGAATTCTTTTTAGTCCCGACATATTTGCATTAATTTTTTTTTCCCTCCTCAACTTTTTACCAAATAACATTTGACGCACAAATACAAAATGTCGTTTACATGTGTTTTTGGGATACTTTTATTTCAAAATATGTTTTTACTATTTGAAATACTTGCATTGATGCATGTTTTTAAAATATCTATTTACTTACCGAAGTGAAAACTTTTTTATTCTTTATAATTTGTTAAGTTTTATATTTGATGTTCCTACTTTTCACTAAATTAAATTTATTAATTTATGTTTTGTTTTTCTCAATTATCATGATTTTTTTCTATGAAATCTTATTTTAAATTTATTTTCCTAATTTCCTTACTATTTCTAAATTTATACTTATTTTAACCAATTGTTTGACTACTCACAACCCCCCAACACTTAAAAACCCGAGTCTAAACCATTTGTGCAATTTTTGGGTATGCCATGTCTACTGAGAAAAATCTCATAGTATGCTAACCCACAGAACATTACATTATACAATAGAGAGATCTTTAGCAAAAGGATCCATAGATACAATTTTAAGCTATCTACGGTATCCTTGATAATTTCAAGACATTTAAAAGGTTGTTTAGCATTATCAGACCTCGGCAAAATTGGTTGAAGAATCTTGTAAGAATTTACAGAATAAAGAAATCAAAAGAAGCACTTGAGATTACTTGCAATGTTAGGAAAACATTTACAAGCAACCAACATATTATATGAAACGTTGATGTTTGATGAGCTGATACATAATAATCAATGGCCAGTATCAATGGATTCGACTACATCGAAAGCATTGCATATGATTTTTTAGAATATGCATTTGATTCTTTGACTATGTTCGTCATTGGATTATGGCGTGATTCTATAGGGAGATCTTTGAATTTTAGGGGGAGCTCCAACACAAGTTCTTCGAATTTGCTAACTCAAAGAAGAAAAGAACAATAAAATGAAGCCAACCTCAAGGTGTGGCAATTCACTATGGTAATTCTATTCATCCCACTAAGAAATAAACAACTAGTTATTAACTCTTATTAGCATTCTTTACACTAACTAAAACTATATTGCAGCTCTTTTTATGGGGTTTGACTGTTTAGAATCTTAACTCTTGAGAAATGCACATATGTGGTTGATTTAACATATGCCATCATAGTCACTGTTTCATGTCATCACTATATGCGTATTAATATTTGGGGGTGTTTGGTAAATAGCTTTTTGGAAAGTTTTTTGGTAAGAAAAAGCTTTTAGGACCAAAATTAGATATTTGACTTATTCAAAAAGCTAATTTAGATGTTTAATATAATAGGTTTTGGAAGAGCTTTTTGGGTCCAAAAAGCTAATTTGAAAAAGATAAATTTGATGAGCTTTTTGGAGAATTAGTTTTTTATCTCACAACTTTGTTAGAAATAACTAATTTCACCAAACAGTTTTTTTGACAAACATTTAATTCAAACAATTAATACAAATAACTAATTCAAACAACTAATAGCTAATGGCTAATACAAACAGCTAATAGCTAACAGTAGTTTGCTAAACAGGGCCCTTGTATAGTTATGCTGGAAGGATGTTTCTTTCTTTAAGTTTTTCTAGGCGTATTGACCAGCTATACATACTCCAACTCTTCAAATGTACATTTCGTTTTTACTGTTCTCTAATGCTTCATTTGTAATCATAGATTTGCCATCCTCTCCCTCTCCTTGAGATGTCCAAGATAAAATGTCATGGACTCTAGTAGGAAAATCGTCTGACATTTACGTATTCATCCATTTTTACTTAAGATGATGAAATTATACATGGATTTTCCCCAGCATTTTCTTGCAAAAACAAAGTATATTAGTCATAGACACACTACCTTGGATTGGGAAGTACCCCTTCTCTGATAGAAATGGCAGTACTTTATAAACAATGTACAAATAGTATGTTATCCATCTTTAACTTAATCTGTGGCACATTAAGCCATTAGCTACAATCTCGTGAGGCTCCCGTGAAGGATAAGTAAGCAATCGGTGCTTTCTGCTCATGATCACCGTTCAGAATCTAATAGAAACAATAATGAAATTTCTCCAAGCACCTTATTTTGATGGCCTATAGCGCTTCAAACAAATCATCTAAGCTACTCCATAAGCCATCATCGATGAAGTGGAACCCAAAGTTAGGGATTTTGATAGGGCCAAGGGAGATAAATTGTGTATGCATTAAGAGTGATTGAGAAGCCTTCTGAGTAGATGGTACTACCTAAATGGAGCATGGGGTTCATATGTCCTTGGAACAGAAGCAAAAAGAGTAGTTGTTGGATTCACAAGTATTTCCTTTGTTGATTTCTAATATTCATTGTTATAGCTTTTTTGGTTTTCAGTGGTGCTGTTTTTGTTGCATATGTTTATTGCATGTTATTGAACGCAATTCTTTTTGAAAATGATGTTGATTATTGATGGAAAGGATTTTGTTATTTAAATTCTTGTCGTTGTATCTTGTTGAAGAAGTAAGGAAATGTATTCAACAGTCACCATTATTTGTATTCTTATCTGGTGATTCAGAAGCTCCAGGAAGAAGTGGGTCAAACTTAACCCTGAGAGGTGCACTATCCTGTCAATATAGTTAAATAAGTGTATATCAAACCATCATTAGCAAATGCAACAATTAATAAGCATCACCCTCATTAAAAGAAAGAAAACAATTAAAAAAAAGATAAGATTACATGCAATATGATGGAGAAACCAGAAAAAAGGAGAATTATAGATTAATTGCACCATAGCACACTCGCAATAATCACTTCCACACCTAAATCCTCCACAAGAATGAAATCCAGTGATGAACATCTTTTGGCTTCAAAATAGAGCCAAAGAAAACTACAATTAGAGTACATGGCGATTAATGCAATTCTTCTATTAGCAAAAGCTTCAACAACACTAATTTTTAATTCATCACCAAAAAGATTGAATTGAATTACTATTTTAATACAGCTAATATCTAAAGTGTCCGAAAATACTTTATTAACTCCATCACTTTCAAAGCTATTCATAGGGCTTTTCTATCTGAATCCACAAAAACCGCGCTACCAAACAACATTAACATTAAAAGGCATCACAAACCATTAGATATTTAAAATTTTCTTTAAAAAAAGGGAATAAACATTCTTGTTGACACTCATTCTTGCTGACACTCATACAGAGTTGAAGGGGTCACTAAGTTTGTTGAATACACCTCTCATAAGCAAAGATTCGCAAGTATTGTTATCCATGTCATCTTTGTCATTTTCAGCATGAGATTTGCATGATGCATAGAATGGAGGATGAGGAAAGATGGATACATTGGAATTACAAAAACTCTTGTGTCTATTGAAAGTAGCAAAAGTAAATAGATTAGGTAATTATATTAGTTATTCACCTTTTTAGGCCAAATTTGGTAGCAAGGAAACCTTAGCAGTTATCACAATTGATCTGCAGATAGAGATCAAATGTTGTAGATGTGTACCTAAGTACTTCGTGACAAACCAGACTTCCTATTAATCGTTCACTCTCTCGTGCACTACTTAATAGCAAACTTAAAGATAATGATGAAATAGTACCCATGGACTATGAAAATTATGGAGAAATGAGGCCAAATCTTATAAACAACAACAACAACAACAACAGTTCTTAGTGTGGGTCCTGCTTTTATAGGGTCTGGGAAGATTCAGATGTAGGTAACCTTACCTCTACGGACATTGAGAGAGAGGCTGATTCCAACCAAATCTTATAAATAGTAGACTCTAAAACAAAAACATAGAGCATTAAATTATGTAAGAAGATTGAAATTTTTTAGAAAGAGTGACTTAAGAACCAAAGAGAGTCACGCAAAGTGCGAAACAAAGTCACCTAATGGTATGAGGTTGCATGATCTAAATATTTCTCTTTGATGCTTGTAGAAACACAGAAATCACTTGATGTTATGAGGTTGTATGATCAAAATGCTTATATTGGATGCCCCTAGGAAAAGATACCATTATCTTTTGATGTTAGCAATTAAATTCCAGCAAACATCTAATGAGGAAGGAGACTTGCATATACTCTTATATCTCACAATTACATTACAGGTCTAACCTTCACAATGGTAGCGAAGGTCATCATAAGTAGTTGATGGAAACTTATATTGAAATCAAGAAAAAAGGTAAATCTAACAATTTAATAGTGAAACTGAACTCACCATTGAAATCAAATGTTGGACCTCTTTCTATGGCTAATGTCCATTTAATTTGCTAGCCCCCTAATCCAAAATTGCAGAGAGAAAATGAAAAACCATGACACATGCCTCATGACCATAGTCGCAAACAATTTGAGATCGATAACAAAACTTTTAGGCACCATTTTACAGCTTATGTAGCACCAATATTTAAAGACTGAAAAGAAATCATAAGAAGATAGGGGCATTTACATTATAAAAACATAGGGAAATCTTTCTCTTCCCATCACCTTAAATGAACAATATTTAACACAAAAAAGAAATGACATGAGAAATTTATCAAGTGCAAAAACTACAGCTAGTAACTCTTTTTTAGTGGTAGAATAATTCTTTTGAGTATCAGTTAGAGTTCTACTAGCATAGTAAATGACATGAGAAATTTTATTCACCCTTTGACCCAAAACAGCCCCGACAGCGAAATCAAATGCATCACACATAATATCAAAAGGCTGAGAGAAATCAAGGAGCTGCACAATAGGGGCTGCCACCAACAAAGATCAAAGCTTTTCGAAAGCCTCTACATAAGATTCAATCAAACTCCAAAGGAGTATCTTTATAAAGGAGGTTAGTACATAGACAAGCCACTTTGCTAAAGCCCTTAATAAATCTCCTATAAAATCCGGCATGGCCAAGGAAAGATATGACCTGCTTCACATAAGTGGGAATAGGCAAATAAGAGATCAGATTAATCTTGGCTTTATCAACCTCAATTTGCTTCTCAGACACTCTATGACCCAATACAATCCCTTCCTGGACCGTAAAACGACTCTTTTCCTAACTCAAGGCAAGATTTACTTCTTCACATCTTTTCAACACAATGGATCAATTAGCAAGACATTCATCAAATGACAAACCAAAAATAGAGAAATGATCCATAAACACCTCCATGAACCTATCAATTAAATCAGAAAATATGACCATCATACATCTTTGGAATGCGGAAGGTGCATTACATAACCCAAAGAGCATCCTCCTATTGGTGATTATACCTGAAGGGCATGTAAAGGAGGTTTTCTCTTGGTCCTCAGGATAGATAGGTATTTGATTGTAATCAGAACACCCAATTAGAAAACAGTGAAAACTTTATTCGACTAATTTTTCCTTCGTTTGATCAATGAAGGGGACGGAAAAATGGTCATTTCTAGTGATAAAATTCAACTTTCTGTAATCAATGTGCACCCTCCACCCCGTGGTCTATCTAGTAGGTACTAGTTCACCATCATTATTTTACACCACAGCTATGCCATATTTTTTAAGGACCATTTGACCGGACTGACCCATTGACTATCAAAAATAAGGTAGATAATATCTGCATCTAAAAGTTTTACTAACTTCTTTTGGACAACCTCTTATATATGGGGGTTTAAGTTTTCTTACATTTTCCTAACAGCTTCAGCATCATCCTCCAAGTGAATTCTATGTATACAAATAGTAAGACTAATCCCTTTCAAATCAGCAATCGACCACACAATGGTACCCTTATGTTCAGTTAAGACACGAATCAACTCTCTCTCTTTATCACAGGATAACGAGCAGAGATAATGATAGGTAGGGTCTCTTTGGATCCTAAAAACACATACTTATGTGAGCCAGGAAAAGGTTTCAATTCAAGTTTAGGCGGGGAGACAACAGAAGGTGGTATAGGAGAACTAGCTAAGGGGGGAAGAGGTTCATAATTGGACACCCAAGAGGAAGACCAAAGATGAGGTGTGGAGTCAAGATTAGAATCCAACTCACCTTTGTATTTCCTAGGTCACATAACCCTGAATCCCTATGTGAAAGGTAGGTTCGCAAGGGATCTTTGTTCAGAATGGCAGGTAGGGCTTCTGTAATTAGTTCATTAATCACATCAATAAAGAAACATTCAGATTCATTTTTGAACACAAGTTGAGAAGAAGTGTTAAAAATGTTAAGCCTAACCCTTATATTCATAACCGAGACATCCGTCACTCCCGATCTATAGTTAATGGTGGCATTAGCTATAGCTAGGAAGGGACATCCTAAAATAACAGGGATCTGCTTAGAGGCATGACTAGGGTCCATGTCCAACACAACAAAGTGAATAGGAGAAATACATTTGTCAATTTGAATCAAGACACGATCTATCCGCCCCCCTGGGAGTTCTTACTGACCTATCAACAAGCTGAAGGGTACAATTGGAACATTTCAGTTCACCTAACTCTAGCTCTAAATAAACAAAGTATGGTATCAAACACTAGAACCTAAATCCAAGAGTGCTCTTTCAATTTTTTGATTACCAATAAAGCATGAAATAGTGAGAAAATCAGGATCTTTCAACTTAGGTGGAGTGTCATGTTTCAAAATAGAGCTCACTTGTTCACTTAGAAAAACCTTTTGAGAGTTGTGATCTTTAACTTTTCTTTTAAAAGTGCACATGTCTAGCATAAGCAGGGGTTTGTCTTATTGCTTCCAAAAGGGGAAGATTGACCTTAACTTGCTTAGAAGTCTCTAGTATATTCTCTCTATGTTTGTCTCTCCTATAAGGCAAAGGTGCATCCAAAGTTTAAGGGTAAGGAACCCTTGGCTTGTGTGTCCCTATGGGGTCAAATACATTAGAGGGAGGGGGTGAATCACTCTTAATTTTACGGTCAGTCTCATTGGTCTTTGGTTTTTCCTTTTCATCATATTTTTTCTCACTCACTTTGTTGTCTACTTCCTTATCTTCCCTAAGAACCATAATAGCTTTCAATTGTTCAAATTGTTGGTGATGTATGTGTCGTGGAAAGTGATCCAAATCAAACTCAAACTCAAAACAAACCAAAGTGAAAAGAGAAATGAAAGATGGATGAGATGGAAGAAGATCTTCACCACATAAGAAAAGGATAGAACAAGATCTTGTAATTGAGATAATCCTTCACGGAGCCACTCAATGACTTGATCTGGGGCTAATTCTCTTATCTTAACCGAGGAATCACTCCAATGGAGAAGATAGAGAACCTAGAACACCACTTGAATTTGCCACAATTCAAAATATAGAACTAGAAATTTTAGATGCACTTTTGAGAAACACACTCAAAGTACTTGTATTGCTTTTAGAAATCTCATACAATCTGAATGACAAGCATCACACGCCCCTCCTCTTTTATAAGCTCAGCAAAAGACAACCAAAAGACTCAACAACTCCTAACAATTAAAACTAGCCAATGAAAAGACTAAGTAAAATGAAAAGACTCATCATAAAAGGGGTGGGGGAGGTTACAAGGAATATTCTAGGATTTCTATCAGCTGATTATCTCCATCTAGAAGCCTCCAAAACGTGCACAATATCAGCCACACAAACACATGTAACCGAAGACTCTTCACTTTCCTAGAACTAATCCTTGCAGCTGCCTCAACTTCAACAGAGTATATCTTCCAGAATACTTGGCCCAAACACGCGTTCTTGGGATTGCTAGAAAGCCCTGGAAGTCTATTTCCCAGAATGGGCTCATTTGCTCAATTTGGATAAGCGGTTTAAAAGTTATGGCCCAAACAATGCACCTATCTCAGACTGGACTGGATCAAAATAATGTACCTTTGAGTGATATTTTGCCCAATCAAATGACGTCCAAATTAAACAAACTTGGGCTTACTTTAAAGCTGAAATCTTAAGCTTCCAAAGCATATGGGCCCTCAAGTTGTGGGTCTACTTGAGCTTGTCCAAAAGTTGCCACAGAAATTACCTTCCGCAGGGACGAATCGGGTACTAATTCTTCGGAAGGAATAAAACTTTTCTACAGAATTTTGCCACGTCTTTGGCTTCTTGAAGCTTGATTGGGTCTTCCTTGGGCTGGGCTTGATGGCCTTTGGGCCGTTCATGATGGTCTCCATCATTCCCCCCGGGTGAGTGAAAGTTTGCCCTCAAACTAGGAAGGGGCTCATCAGTAAAATAGGGGCTAAGATTGGAGACATTGAATGTAGCTGAAACTCCATAATCCCGGGAAGATCAACCTTGTAAGCATTAGGCCCAACCTTCTCAAGGATCTCAAAGGGCCCATCGGATCGAGGCATCAACTTAGATTTTCTTTTAGAAGGAAAACGTTCCTTTCGCAGGTGAATCCAAACCAAGTCTCCAGGCTAAAAATGTACCTCTTTTCGGTGCTTGTTGTCGCTTTGCATGGCTCTCTCATTAGCCTTGGCTATGTTGTCACGAACGCGAGCATGAAGTTCTTGAATTTCCTTGGCTCGTTTCTCGGCTTCCCAACTAAGTTTTGTAGGAGTGGGAATAGGAATAAGATCCAACGGACTCCTGGGATTATAGCCATAGACAACTTGAAAAGAAGAGAGTTGGGTGGACTTGCTAGGCACTCGATTGAATGCAAACTCGGCATGGGGCAACAACTCATCCCAATTCTTCAAATGCTTCTCCACAAGGACTCGTAGTAAAGTACCCAAAGTCCTATTAGTGACTTCAGTTTGTCCATCAGTTTGGGGATGACATGTTGTGCTAAACTTGAGTTGAGTACCCAATTTACGCCACAAAGTGAGCCAAAAGTGACCAAGGAACTTAGGGTCACGATCGGATACCATACTCTTAGGAATGCCATGTAGTCTCACAATTTCCTTGAAGTACAAGTTAGCCACTTGAGTAGCATCATTAGTAGTGTGGCAAGGGATGAAATGCGCCATCTTGGAAAATCGGTCCACAACTACTATAATGGAATCCTTGTTCCTTTGGGTTCTAGGCAAACCCGTAATGAAGTCCAAACTAATATCTTCCCAAGGGGCTTGAGGAATAGGAAGAGGGGAGTACAAGCCTTGGGGCAACGCATGGCTCTTAGCCATTTGACAAGTAGAACATCTTTTGATGAAATGCTCTACATCTCTTGACAGCTTTGGCCAATAGTAGTGTTCCTTCAACATTGCTCTTGTCTTCTCTACACCGAAATGGCCGGCTAGGGCTCCTCCATGTAGCTCTTGGATAAGGAGCTCTCTAAATCCGCATTGAGGAATGCAAAGGCGTGAGCCTTTAAATAGGAACCCATCTTCTAAGTGAAACAACCCATGGGGGTGCTTAGAACACTTCTCAAAAATATCCTTGAAATCATCATCTTTGGAGTACAAGTCTTTCACAATCTCAAAACCAAGTACTTTAGTACTCAAAGTGGAGAGTAACAAGTACCTACGAGAGAGTGCATCGGCTCCTTTGTTGAGAGTCCCCGCCTTATGTTGGATGGTGAAATGGAAGGACTGAAGATACTCTACCCATTTAGCATGTCTAGGGCTGAGTTTGTGTTGTCCTTGAATGTACTTGAGAGCCTCATGATCAGAATGGAGAATGAATTCTCCTCCAACAAGATAATGACGCCAATGCTCCAATGCTCTAATGATAGCATAAAACTCCTTGTCGTAGGTGGAGTACTTCTTCTTGGCATCGTTGAGCTTCTCACTAAAGAAGGCAATGGGTCTCTTCTCTTGAGATAGGACAGCTCCAATTCCTACCCCAGATGCATCACATTCAACTTCAAAAACTTTGGCAAAATCGGGCAAGGCTAGGACGGGAGCACTAGTGAGTTTCTTCTTGATCTCTTTAAAGGCTTGTTGTGCTTGCTCGTTCCAAGAAAATTCTTTGTCTTTAATTACCACGGTCATAGGAGCCACAATGGTGCTGAAATTTCGGATGAATCTCCGGTAGAATGATGCTAGGCCATGGAAACTCCTTACTTGAGTGATAGATGTAGGAGTAGGCCATTCTTGGATAGCCTTGATCTTGCTATCATCAACTTGAAGACCTTGGGCGGACACAATGAAACCCAAGAATACCACTTGAGGGGTGAAGAAATAACATTTCTCTATATTGCCATAGAGTTGCTCTTGAGAAAGGATCTCCAAAACTTGTTGCAAGTGTTGGGCATGCTCTTCTTCGGTCTTGCTATAGACCAAAATATCATCAAAGTAGACAACAACACAAATGCCAATGAGGGGCTTTAGAACTTGGTTCATAAGCCTCATGAAAGTGCTAGGGGCATTAGTAAGCCCAAATGGCATCACAAGCCACTCATACAAACCTCCTTTAGTCTTAAAGGCGGTTTTCCATTCATCACCTTCAAAGATCCGGATTTGATAGTAGCCACTTCGTAAATCAATCTTGGAAAAGATAGCGGCTCCATGGAGTTCATCAAGTAGATCTTCCAATCTTGGAATAGGATACCGGTACTTGATAGTGATTTTGTTAATAGCCCGGCTATCCACACACATGTGCATGCTACCGTCCTTTTTAGGAACAAGGAGGGCGGGCACGGCACATGGACTCAAACTCTCCCGAATTAAACCCTTTGACAAGAGGTCATCTACTTGTCTTTGGATTTCTTGAGTTTCACTAGGAGACATCCGGTAGGCCGGCTTGTTGGGAAGAACGGAATCGGGAATGAGGTCTATCTTGTGTTGGATGGATCTAGGAGGGGGAAGGCCATGTGGGATCTCTTGTGGAAAGACATGATGGTAGGTTTGAAGGAGAGGGGTGAGTAGTGGATGTGTGGGAGATGGTGGCTTAGGTTCCTCTTGTAGAAGAATCAAGTCTTTGAAAGACTCAAATTCATGGTGCTCGGATTTGAGGAGAGTGGTGAGAAAGACATCCAAGTGAGGATTGTCTTTGGGTCTAGTGGTGGAGGGAATTTTGAGAGGAGTAAGGGTAATCTTTTTGTGGTCTTTTTGGAAAGAATAAGTGTTCATCCGGCCATCATAGATGACACTTCTATCAAATAGCTACGGTCTACCCAACAAAATATGACAAGCATCCATAGGGACAATGTCACACCATATCTCATCCTTATAATTTTTCCTAATTGAAAAAGAAATAAGACATCGGTGAGTGATTTGCAAACCCTTGCCTTGGTTCAACCATTGAATGGTGTAGGGATTGGGGCGAGGAGAGACTTGCAGCTTGAGCTTATCAACCATAGTCTTGGAAGCAACATTGGCACAACTTCCACCATCAATAATGAGGGAGCATACCTTGTTTCCCACGGTACACCTTGTGTGGAATATAGCTTCTCTTTGCTCCATGTCTTCTTGAGTGGCAAATCCACTCAATGCCCGGCGGATGACTAGCAATTCTCCTTCATCGGGGCCTTCTTCAACTTCTTCCAAGCTTCCTTCTTCAAAATGTTCTCCTTCTTCTTCTTCATATGCATGTTCTTCACATGCTTCTTGATATTCTGCTAAGGAAACAATCCTTTTGTTTGGACACTCTGAGGCATAGTGTCCCATTCCTTGGCAACGAAAACATCGAACCTTGTCCTTGGATTTGGGCTCTTGTGTGGAGGGCTTAGGAGGGGTTGGAGTGGTGTTTTTGGCTTGTGGAGGGTTTTGAGGTTTAGGAGGGTAGTAGGGAGGTCTTTGTGTGGAGTGGGGACGAGAAAGAGGTTTGGACAAGATGCTCTTTCTCTTAGATTTCTTTTGTTGCTCTACCTTATAGGCTAGAGAACTCAAGTCATCTAGGGATGAATAGGGTTGCAACTCAATTACATGAGCAATAGACTCATCAAGACCGGTCAAGTATCTTACCAAGGTTTATGAGTCGTCTTCTTTCAAATCACATTTGAGTAGGAGTTGTTCAAACTCCCGAGTGTATTCTTCCACACTCTTGGATCCTTGCTTGAGTCGATGGAGCTTGAGATAATTGTCTTGCACATAGTGAGAGGGAAGAAACTTGGCCTTAAGCTTTTCTTTCATTTTGGCCCAAGTTCTGATTTTTCCCTTTCCATTCCTTGCTCTTTTAGCTCCAAGATTAGCCCACCAAATTGAAGCATATTTTCTGAGTTTAAGGGCTACAAGTTTTACCTTCTTGTCCTCCGGGATGTCCTCGTACTCAAAGATTCGCTCAATGGTATGCAACCAATCGAGGAACAAATCCGGGTCAAGTTGACCTTCAAATTCGGGGATGTCAATTCGGACACCACCAATATTGCCTCCTTGCTTTCGTCTCCATGGGGCTTCCTCATCACTTGAATTGGCACGGGAGTGAAGGACTTCCTCTTCAGATTCGACCACCGGTTCATGAGGGTGAGAGGGTGTGGGGCTATGAACCCACCTTCTTTTCTCCTCTAAAAGTTGGCCAAGTTGTGTATGGAGATATGTAACCTGGGCTTCCAACTCCTCTACTCTTGCTTGATCGCTTCTTATAGACTTAGTAGACATGTTGAAGTGCTTTGGGGGAAGAAAATGCTGCTGGGGAAGGTGGCACGGGCGTGTAGTGAGGCACGAGGTGGCCGTGCTTTGCTTCGACTTGTGAAATGCAGATTTTGAAGGAGGCACGGTCGTGCTCCTTGGCACGGGCGACCGTGCGTAGGTTCGGGTTTGTGGGTGAAGCTGTTGCAGGGGTGTTTTTATATTTTGACTTTTGGGATGTATTTGGGTGTGATGTGGGTCACTTAAAAACCTTGGCTCTGATACCAATTGATGTATGTGTGCGTGGAAAGTGATCCAAATCAAACTCAAACTCAAAACAAACCAAAGTGAAAAGAGAAATGAAAGATGGATGAGATGGAAGAAGATCTTCACCACACAAGAAAAGGATAGAACAAGACCTTGTAATTGAGATAATCCTTCACGGAGCCACTCAATGACTTGATCTGGGGCTAATTCTCTTGTCTTAACCGAGGAATCACTCCAATGGAGAAGATAGAGAACCTAGAACACCACTTGAATTTGCCACAATTCAAGATATAGAACTAGGAATTTTAGATGCACTTTTGAGAAACACACTCAAAGTACTTGTATTGCTTTTGGAAATCTCATACAATCTGAATGACAAGCATCACACGCCCCTCCTCTTTTATAAGCTCAGCAAAAGACAACCAAAAGACTCAACAACTCCTAACAATTAAAACTAGCCAATGAAAAGACTAAGTAAAATGAAAAGACTCATCATAAAAGGGGTGGGGGAGGTTACAAGGAATATTCTAGGATTTCTATCAGCTGATTATCTCCATCTAGAAGCCTTCAAAACGTGCACAATATCAGCCACACAAACACATGTGACCGAAGACTCTTCACTTTCCCAAAATTAATCCTTGCAGCTGCCTCAACTTCAACAGAGTATATCTTCCCAAATACTCGGTCAAAACATGCGTTCTTGGGCTTGCTAGAAAGCCCTAGAAGTCTATTTTCCAGAATGGGCTCATTTGCTCAATTTGAATAAGCGGTTTAAAAGATATGGCCCAAACAATGCACCTATCTCAGACTAGACTGGATCAAAATAATGTACCTTTGAGTGATATTTTGCCCAATCAAATGACGTCCAAATTAAACAAACTTGGGCTTATTTTAAAGCTGAAATCTTAAGCTTCCAAAGCATATGGGCCCTCAAGTTGTGGGTCTACTTGAGCTTGTCCAAAAGTTGCCACAGAAATTACCTTCCGCAGGGACGAATCGGGCACTAATTCTTCCGGAAGGAATAAAACTTTTCTACAGAGTTTTGCCACGTCTTTGACTTCTTGAAACTTGATTGGGTCTTCCTTGGGCTGGGCTTGATGGTCTTTGGGCCGTTCATGATGGTCTCCATCAGTTGGCTTTTATGATTCTCTATAGGGTAGCTTGAAAGTTTTCCTTCTTCTTTTTTACTTACAACTATGCCTAATTGCCCCAATAGGGTTTCCAACTTAGCTATATATTTTGAGTGGGAATCTGCAATTTGCATTTTAAACTAAATTCCTTAGACCTTAGCATTCACATTTTGGATAGTAGAAATAAGGGTACTAAGGGCAGAGACTTCCTTATCTAATTCATAGATGGAGTTGGAGGAGGTGGTGGATGGGCATAGCTTTAGTTCTAAAAACCAGGAGGTGTAGGTCTACTAGATTAGGCTTGCAGGTTCTCCACATTTGGAGACCTCCAAGAAAAGTTAGGATAGTTCTTCCAACCATGATTATAAGTGCTTGAGTAAGGATTATTAGTTGGAGGAAATCCTTGGGTGGCATTAACTTGTTCATTTATAATATCAGATGGACCAACAAAAGGACACTCAAAAGAACCACGCATGGGACTAACATCAATTGAACACATATCTTGCATAGAAGAGGAATTAGCCATTTTCTTTATGCACAACAATTGATCAAATTTCTTAGACAGAGCATCAAGTTTGTAAGAAAGGTCAATTGAATGTGAAACCTCATAAATCCCCCCTTTACTTCCCCCTTGTCTAGGCTGGTTAGAACGTGAGGAAGTGGAATACAAATGTGAATTCTCACTCAAATGTTCAAATAATTCCTAAGCTTCTTCAGGGGTTTTATATAAAAAATTACCACCACAGATGCATATACCATCTACCTATTATGCTTATCTAAGCCAGAGTGAAAATTCTGAATGAGTTGCCACTGAGGAGCCTCATGGTGAAGGCAACTTCATAACAATTCTTTAAATCTTTCCCACCTTTTATGCAATTGTTCACTTTTATTCTATGAGAAATTGGTTATGACACGTCTTAAAGCAGTCAGTTTACAAATCGAGAAAAACTTTTTCAAAAATTCATTTGGCTCTAAGTGGTGATATTTGACTTAGTATCCCTCTTTCAAGGACAAAGGACAGGCCATAATCAAAAAGCATCATTAGAAACATTATTTAAGAAGATAGTGGAACATACGTCCAAAATGCATTGATTGCTTAAAAAGATTTTCTGACTCTAGCCTATAAAAGGATGGGAGCACTTGGATTAGGGAATGTTTAATCTCAAATGGCCCAGTAAATTTGTTCTTCAACCATCTTTTTCTTAGAGTCACGTTTCTTCGCTCTTATCTTACTAAGGGTACATTCAATTTCAAGATCGTATTCCTCAAGGTCTAAAAACAAAGAGGGTCTACCAAGCATATAAAACCATAAGCAATCACAAAAGTAATATGAAACACTACCACGATAACCACCAAACAAAGTAAGAAGAAAAAAAGAGGGAGCAGGAGAAAAAAAATAAATAAGCAACTAAAAATAAATAATAAAATAAAAAGAGCAAGGGAAAAGCATGAACAAAAAAGAAAATATAATAAAATAAAAGACAATAAAAACAAAATAAAGGGAAGGGGTTCAATGGTACTAAAGGGAAATAACTGAAATAAACAAAATAATAATACTACAAAAATAGAAATAAAAAAGTCAGATTGGATTAGATTAGAAGGGATCGGAGAGATCGAAAATAAAATGGTTAGATTAGGAGGGAATAGGGAATAAAATGAAATAATGAAAAAAATAAAAAAAATAAAATAGAATAAGAATAACGGTAGAAGGGATGGGGAGAAAAGAAATAACTAGTTACCGAGTTATAGAGCTAGATTAGGCGTGAATGAGAAGGGAGAAGCAACAAATAATAACAATAAAAAGAACAAAACAAAATTCAAAATCATTATTCGTTCCTCGGCAACAATGCCAAAAACTTTGTGCACACGGTAATTGTAGCAAATCAAGTATTCTGGGGTCGTGTCCCACAAGAAACGAAAGCAATTTTGATTTTACTTTTCTCAATTAGTTAATAGAATAGAATCAGATGAGAAGAGCAACAATGACAACAAAAAGAATGAGAATAAGAGAGAAATAAACATTAATCAATAAGTAAAGGGAAATCAATCTAGAGAGATACTAGGATTTCGATTTCACCAAAACTCTTGATATTGACTAACAAAATTCATTTGGGGTTAATTAGTACCTTCAAAGCTCTTGAGCTGTAAGCTTAAGACCAATGGATTAAAAAAATGAATTATAGTTAAACAAACTCAACTAGTAGTTAGCATGAATTATTCGATTTTAGACATAATTCATCCAATTTCTAGCCTTGTTTAATCAATTAATAATGAAAATTTTAAATGTGATTGCATAATTATTATATTAGTCAACAAGGTCTAATATGAATAAATGAGAGAGCAAATTAATTAATTGCAAAACAACATGTATAAACAATCGAAATAAATTACATAATAAATTAAAAGTTATTAAATAACTCAAAATTGTGCAATAAAAAAAGACAATAATATTAACCCCAAATGAAATTAGAAAAATCAACAAAGCGAGTCAAGGATCCATCTCAATTCTAGATAAACAACCTAGCCAATTATAGGTAGAGAAAATACCATTGAAATTAGACTAGTCATATTTCAACTAATGATATATTTCAATCTTTATAACCAAACTTTGACGTTCATGTTAGAAAATACTAACACTATGAAAGATCAAACTCTCTTTGATTAGGCTCACGGATGAGATGAAAGAAAAGAGAAAAATAGCTAACATAGCTTGTTTTCTTCTAATTCTCTCAACTCAAATAATTTTGCCTAGCACAAGCTCTCTTAATTGCTAACAATGGGAGGAAGAGAAGAGTGAAAATGAAGAAAGAATGGGATGAATGATTGATGATCAATTGATGCCCCTTGCCTCTCTATTTATAGTGGAATTTATCCCTCCTTTTCTCCTTTTTCATGGTGATTATTTATGAGCACAATATTATTTGCCTAAAAATCGGCTTAACCAAGTGGTGCAAGTTGCTCCTCAACATTAACATTTCTATTTTGGCAAACAAAACTCATCCCAGGCCATGAAAAATGAGGGAAGAGAAAGTGTTCTGCTTGGTTCTAGCTGTAAGGTTGAACTAGGCACAGTGCTCGGCTACAGGGCCAAGGCTAAACAGGCCCAAGCGTGAGAAAGTGAGAGGGAGCTACTGGTGCTCTCTGGTGGGCCGCGGCTAAGGTGCTGAGGCTGGGCCGCACGAACAGGCCCATACGGGCTGGGCAAAGAAAGAGAAGAGAGGAGGAGACTGGGCTGAGGGTTTGAGAGAGAACATGCCCAGGCAGGCTTAACTGCTGCGGAGAGAAACGAGTGAGAGAAGGTTGGGCCATGCCTTTTACTGGGCCGCAACACAGGCTTGGGCTGATTACTTTTGGGCCGATTGGGCTGCCACGTCATGCTTGAAATTCCGAGTTTATGCTTGAATTCTTCTTTATCTTCCTCCTTCCCTTTAAAGATAAAATATACATTATTTTTACTTGAAATAAGACTCAAAGACTCAAAAAAGTATAAAATACAGAAAACAAATTACTCATAAAAATATGAGTTATCACTAGTTGCGAACCTTTTCTTACCAAAATGCTTTTGCTCGAGTTTAACGTCCCTTTTGTGTGAATTGTTGTTGCTGTTTGAAAGTCACTCACTGTCGCTCTTTAGTCTCTCTCTCTCTCTCTCTCTCTCTATACCTGCTTCATGTGAGAATCAGTGGCTGGTGGTTTTGGAGTGCAGGTTATACAGCGTTTTAAAGAATGGCATGACTGGTGTCATGAATTAGCAACTAGGAACGCTTAGAATCGTGCATTTACTCCCGAGGAGTAGACACCTAGCTTCCATAATTTTAATCAGGCCTTTTCCCATTTTTCATCTACTAGCCCAAATTCACGAGATGCTTAGGCCAAGAACCAAGCCCATAAGTTCTAATATCCATTAACCCACTCGATTTCGCTAATCCGGCTTGGTTTAATACTCGGTGAAGTACTAATTTTACGCGTTCATATAATAAGCCACAAAATTTCAAAACTAAGTTTCAGAAAATTATTCACTTAAATAAGAACTCATTTCTTAACTTGATTTAGCTAATATCATAAAACCAGAGTTGATAAAATCGTTAGTCGTATTAATTAGGTCCAACCAAAAAAAAAAAAAAAACATGGTTATTACATATACAATAAGAGATGAGAACCTGTATTCAAAAAAGAGAGGGTGAAACAACATTGAAGATGATGATACACGGTAAATTAGATCATGCATTCGAGAAGCCATTAAATGAAGAAGAAGAAGAACTGAGGGCTCGTGGAATAAATGATGGCAACTCTAACCTAATATTACATTAACCAGGTCGAATTATGTATGAGCATAGAAAAGGACACAGAAAAGCAATCCTTAAAGAGTGCACATGTAGAGCGAAAATATAGAAATTTTAAAACTGCCAAAACCACAAATTTATTTGAAACAAGCGGTTTCACTTGCTTCAATTCAAAGCAATAGCAACGACAACAATCTTGCCACTCCATCAGTCAAGCACATTGATAAGTGGCTATTGGATACATCATCTTAGGGACATGTTGTTCCATTTTTAGGATAATTATGTGCCTTAAGTTATCATTTATACTCCTATTCTTGATTTATACTTGGGTATGATTGTTTGATGATGTTTGTAGGAATTTGGACCATTTTGAACCAACATTTGACCCTCCTTTGAGCATATTTTGACCCCTCCACGGATGCCCATGAGGTTTTATGCTCGTGGAGCAAGAGAAGAGTAGAAATATGGTTCCGTCCAAGACCACGGTCCAACCGTGGTGCCCGCCACGGACTGTGGTGAACTGTACAACTATGGCCTCTTTGTTTTTCTCTCGGCTGTATGGTTGAGAATCATCATACTTCTCCATATATGCCCGTCCCTCTGTAGCAAAACAAGGAAGAAGAGGATAGTTTGTTCATTTTCTTTCTAAAATTTCACTTCTTTTTAGTTAGGATTTTTAGTTAGTGTTTACAAGTGAGAAATTCTGGAGTGTGGATATTGGTTGGGCTACAGTTTGAAGACTTGGTTGAAGGCTGCCTTTGTCAACCCCTTCCGTCTCAGATTTCGCCTAATCGTTTGTTAGTCGTTTAATTTTTAATCATGAGTGAGTAGTTTATCTTGTCTAGGGATTTGTTAGCTTATGGAAGTGTAGTTGGATCATGTTTTAATCAATAGAATTGTGTTTTTGTTTTATAATTGGTTCGATTTCGTTCTATCAAGTGAATATCATGTTATGAGTGGATTTTTGACCAAATTTCGCTTGCACATTTGAAACAACTGAATGAAGTACTTAAAGAGAAATTTGGTTGTTAGACTGCTGGATAAAACCTAGCGTAGTGATAACTTGAAAGAGAGATTTGCGTATTAGGAGGACTAGAGAGTAATCGAAAATATTGAACTTGGATTAAGGCAAATTAGTTTAAAAGAACGACTTTTGCTTAGTTTAGGCAAACTTGGTTGATTTTGAAATTATAAACTAAATTTTTGGGTAGATTATAATTCCTTGAAATTATCCGATTGAAGAAAAGTGCATGTTAATCATTTTGATCCAATCACCTTTCTTAGCTACAAAAATCCCTAAACATTTTTTTCTTGATTGAATTTAGAATTAGTTAATTAGAAGTTGTTAAATCCAATCCTCGATTTAATTGTTGCTTAGCATTTTCTAATAGAAAGGACTCGATGGATTGCTTTGGTCCCTAAAGGTGCTATTTTATCTATACTACGATACCCGTGCGCTTGCAGGCAGTGTTCAAGTTTTTGACGCCATTGCCGGGGACCAATTTGTTAACTATCAAGTTTTTCTTATGAAAGTGACTAAGTATTTTATTCCTTTTTTTAGTCTTTTCTTTTTTATCATTGCTTGATTGCGTTGGTAGTGTTGGTGATAGTGCTTGGTAGAAATCTTCTTCGTTTATGTGAAGTCCGTTTTTATACGAACCCAATCCCAAGATCGAGAGGACTTTTGGCTTGAGGAGGAAGAAGCAAAAGATTGAAGAGCAAAGTCGCGAGGACAGAAGAACTTCGATAAATATGGTGGGATGAGGAGGTGACCAAAGAAGGACCCATAAAGATTTTGTTACCACTAGAGTTCAAGGAATCGCCTCAAGCATCGCTCGCACTAACATCGATGCAAATAATTTTGAGCTCAAGCCAGCTCTCATTTCCATGGTGCAACAATCCCAATTTGGAGGAACTCCTTTGGAAGACTCGAATTTACACCTCTCGATCTTTTTAGAGGTGTCGATACGTTGAAACTAAATGGGTTCTCCACCGATGCTATTCGACTGCATTTATTTCCCTTCTTACTAAGGGATAAGGCAAGAGCTTGGCTTCATTCTTTGCCTTCGGGATGTATTACCACGTAGGATGAGCTTACTAGAGCCTTCCTCGCCAATTTATTCCCTCCGAGCAAAACAGCAAGCTTAAGGAATTAGATCACCAACTTCACTCAAAGGGATGATGAGATGCTCTATAAAGCTTCGGAGCAGTTTAAAGATTTGCTGCGTTTATGCCCCCATCATGGTCTTCAACGATGGATGATTATTCAAGCTTTTTATGATGGCATGACCCAATTGGCAAGGTCCGCTATCGATGTGGTGGCAGGAGGAACTTTGACGAATAAGATTGAAGATGAAGCCTATAATTTAATTGAGGAGATGACACTTAACAACTTCCAATGGTCCATCAAACAAGACCAACCCAAACGGGTTGGAGGTAAGCTTGAAGTTAATGCAGTCACTTTACTTTCTATTAAAATAGATACTATGACTCAAAGGTTGGACTGTATTAATGTTAATGCTGTGAATTTTAGTGCCCCTACCCCATGTGAAATTTGTGGTTCTATTGAACATATAACTTTGAATTATCAAGTTGGGAATCCTTTTTCCCAAGACTCTAGTGAAGTCAACTATGTCCAAAACTATAACCCGAGAGCAGCCAATGACCTTTACTCTATTACCTATAATTAGGGTTGGAGGAACCATCCGAATTTCTCATATAGGTCTAATCCAAACCCTCTGAATATGCCCCTAATGAAATCTAGACCGCCCCCTGGTTTTTAAAGACCTCCTTTCCCTTCTCAAGTACCCGAAAAGTCTAATTTAGAGGCTATGATGGAAAGTATGCTTATGGCACAACGAAAGCATGATGAGTATATTAAGTAATTAGCCTCTAAAGTTGATAAGATGTTCGAAGCCCAAATTGCCCAACAAGCTAGCTTTCCATCTACGCCTTCAAATAGACTTTCTAGCAAGCTCGAACCTAGCCCTAGGGAGCAATGCAATGCCATGATTTTGAGAGGAGGGAAACAATTAGAGGGACCTAAGGGGGTTACTAATGATGAGTCTTTGCATGATAAGAATGAGCATATCGAGAATGATGAGAAAGAGATGTCTTCATCCTCTAAAGAGGTGATTGATGATGTTGTACATAAATCTGATGAGGTTTCGAAGGATCCTAGGATCACTCCCCCAAACCCCTACACCCCACCTTTACCTTTTCCTCAAAGGATGGCGAAAGCAAAACTTGATCTGTAATTTGGGAAGTTTTTAGAAGTCCTTAAGAAACTCTACATAAACATCCCATTTACTGAAGCTTCAACTCAAATGCCTTTATATGCTAAATTTTTAAAAGAAATTCTGTCTAACAAAAGAAAGCTAGAAGAACATGAAACTGTAGCTTTTACTGAAGAATGCAGTGAAGCGATCTAAAGCAAGCTTCTAACTAAGTTGAAGGATCCCGAGAGTTTTTCAATTCCCTGCCTGATAGGGAATATGCCTATTGACCATGGTTTGTGTGATTTAAGGTTAAGTGTGAGCTTGATGCCCCTTTCTATGTGTGAAAAATTGGACCTAGGAGAAATGAGGCTGACTTCTATCTCCTTACAATTGGTGGACTGTTCTGTGAAATACCCTGTGGGTGTTTTAGATGATATTCTAATAAAAGTAGGAGATTTATATGTGCCGTTAGACTCTGTGATATTAGAAATGAAGGAGGATACGCGCACCCCCATCATTCTTGGGAGGCCATTCTTGGCCACCGCTGGATGCTGTATTGATGTGAAAAATGGTAAGCTATCTTTTGATGTGGGGGATGACCATGTGGAGTTTAACTTGCTAAAAGCTGCTAAATTCCCTTCCATTTCTAATGAGTGCAATAAGGTTGATGTTGTTGATGGATTGATTCGGGAAACTGTGTCTAATTTTGATTTTGATGACCCTCTTGAGCACTTGATGTTGAATAATAGCACAATTAAGGATGACAATTCCAAAGTACCTGAGTGTGCTCAACTTCTGGATGCCTCTCCATCAATTCCATCTTCCCTTGCTAAGGTGAAATCATTACAAGATGAAAATAAGCCCTCGTCCGATGAGGCAAAAACTCCTAAGGTAGAACTGAAACCTCTCCCTTCATCCCTGAGGTATGAATTTCTTGGACCAAAATCTACTTATCCTGTGATTGTGAATGTAAGTTTGAATGCATCTCAAATCAATTCTTTAGTTAAAGTACCGAGGCAGCATCATAAAGCCATAGGGTACACCCTTGATGACTTAAAAAGAATTCATCCTTCTTTGTGTATGCATCGAATCTTAATGGAGGATGACCATAAGCCCTCAATTGAACGCCAAAGAAGATTAAACCCTAGCATGTAAGAGGTGGTCAATAGGGAAATTTTAAAATTGCTTAAAGCTGGCCATATCTGCCCTATATCCGATAGTACGTGGGCAAGCCCAGTCCATGTTATACCCAAGAAAGGAGGAATGATTGTTGTCAAAAATAAAAACAATGAGCTAATTCCCACTAGGACTGTCATGGGATGACGTATGTGCATTGATTATCAGAAATTGAATAAAGCCACCCATAAAGATGGCTTCCCCCTTCCCTTTATTGACCGAATGCTTAGAAGGTTGGTTACGAACTCATATTTTTGCTACTTAGATGGATTGTCAGGATTCTTTCAAATCTCTATCCATCCTAATGACCAAGAAAAGACCACTTTTACATGTCCTTATGGTATATATGCTTATAGAAGGATGCTATTTGGATTATATAATGCCCCTGGTACATTTCAGCGTTACATGACGGTTATTTTGTTCGATTTTATTGAAGACACAATGGAAGTCTTTATGGATGATTTTTCTGTGCATGGTGCAACCTATGACCATTGCCTGAATAACTTATCTAAGGTCTTATAAAGATGTGAAGATGTGAATTTGGTCTTAAATTAGGAGAAGTGCCATTTTTTGGTGCAAGAGAGGGTTGTCCTCGGTCATGTTGTCTCTAATAAAGCCATTGAAGTTGACAAAGCAAAGGTGGAGGTTATTAAAAAATTGCCTTCACCAACTTCTATAAGGGGTGTGAGGCGTTTTCTTGGACATGTTGGTTTTCACCAGCAGTTCATAAAAGATTTTTTAAAAGTTGCAAAACCTCTCATCCAGTTACTTGTCGAGAATGTGTCTTTTGAATTTAATGAAGAATATTTAAGTGCTTTTCACAAGTTAAAAGATGCATTAATCACGGCTCCAGTAATGCAAGCTCTGGATTGGGAGCTACCCTTTGAAGTGATGTGTGATGCAAGTGACTATGCAGTAGGCGCCATTCTTGACCAACGAAAGGACAATAAGCCATATGCCATATACTATGCAAGCCGCACTCTTGATGGGGCTCAAATGAATTATGCGACAACAGAAAAGAAATTCTTAGCGGTTGTCTTTGCCTTGGAAAAATTTCAATCTTACTTTATCAATTTCAAGGTCATTGTCTTCATTGATCATGCTGCTTTGAAACACTTAATAAAGAAATCTGACTCCAAACCCCGACTCATCAAATGGGTCCTCCTTCTTTAAGAATTTGATTTAGAGATCAAAGGCAAGGTTGCATTGGTAAATGTGATTACCGATCATCTATCTCGCTTAGGCCCCGAAGGTGCTCCTAGTGAAGAGCTCCCCATTGATGACTCTTTTCTTAATAAGCAACTCTTTACCATTTCCTACCAAACTACCCCATGGTATGCTAATTTAGTCAACTTTAAAGTATATGGGGTTCTATCTCCAGGATTGTCCAATCAACAAAGGAAAAAATTCCTTTCCGATGCTAAATTCTATGTGTGGGAAGAGCCCTTTTCTTTACAAGCTGTGGGGAGATGCGATTTATAGAAGATGCTTGCCTGAATATGAGGTCTGTAGTGTCTTACACTATTGTCATGCTTTAACCTATGGTGGCCACTTTGGGCTAGATAAAACGATTGCGAAAGTACTCAAGCAGGCTTCTATTGGCCCGCGCTCTCCGAGGATGCAAGGAAATTTATCATGATTTATAACAGATGTCAAAAAACAGGGAACATTACCAAGAGGCATGAGATGCCTTAAAGTGGCATACTTAAGGTGGAGCTGTTTGATGTATGGGGGATTGACTTCATGGGTCCCTTTCCTCCTTCTCGTAACAACCTTTACATCCTTGTAGCAGTTAACTATGTTTCTAAGTGGGTGGAAGCTGCTGCCACCCCAACATATGATTCCAAGGTAGTCCTCAAGTTCCTCAAGAAAAATATTTTCACAAGGTTTGGCACTCCAAGAGCTCTTCTAAGTGACAATGGAAGACAATTTTACAGCAAGCCTCTTGAGTCGCTATTAAAAAAATATGGGCTATTTCATAAGGTCGTTGTGCCTTACCATCCCCAAACAAGTGGGCAAGTAGAGCCCTCGAATAGAGAATTGAAGAGCATATTGAAAAAAATGGTGGATCGATCCTGCAAAGATTGGTCCTTCAAACTTGATGATGCTCTTTGGTCTTATCGCACCGCCTACAAGACTCCTCGAGGACACCACTTCATGTTGGTTGGTGTTTAGGAAATCTTGTCACTTGCTGGTGGAGACGGAACATAAGGCATATTGGACTATAAAGACACTCAATTTTGATGTTAAAGTAGCTAGAGAATGGAGGTTCTTGTAACTGAATGAGCTAGATGAACAAAGGTTGGAGGCCTATGAGAGTTTATACATCTACAAAGAACGAGATAAGAAATGGCATGATAAACATATCATGAAGAAGAGGTTCGAAAAAGGTGGCATGGTCCTCTTATTCAACTCAAGATTGAGATTATTTTCGAGTAAACTGAAATCTCGATGCACCAAAGTCCAACCTAGTGGAGCAGTTGAAATATGGAGCGAATCTACTAGTGCGTTCACAGTCCATGGACAGTGGTTGAAACCATAACTTATGAGACAACCTATCGATAAAGCTAATGCCCACACACTTACTGATTCGGCTTAAGCATAGAAGTAAGGTCAAGTTCTTGACCTTAAAAGAGCACTTCTTGGGAGGCAACCCAAGTCTTCTCTTTTCTTAGCTTTGATTTTCTTTTTTTTTTTTTGCAGTATTCTTAAAGAACCAAAAAAAAGGGATATATATATATAAAAGAGAGGAGAGAAAAAAAGATGAGAATAGAATAAAGAGAGATCAAAAAAGAGATGAAAAGAGAAAAAAAATAAATAATAACATGAAATACAATGTTTGGCACCACGGCTAGCAGCCTAGCACCACAGGCCATGGGATGTCAAACCAAAAATTCAAAAAATTTCTAGTGTCAGCAAACACCACGGTCAGCCCGTGGTCACTGTCACGAACCGTGGTGACCTGCTACGGGCCGCGATTAAGGGTTTTGATCGTGGTGACTCCCCATTTTCCTCAAACTTCATCTTCTTCCTTGACTCCCTCTCTTTTTACCTCTTTCTTTCTCTATCTATACCTACCATTTACTACACCTTCAATCTTTCCTCATTTTTTATTTTTACTCCATTTTTGTTCAAAATCCTTCCTTTTCACTTAATTCTTCTTTTTCTTCTACAAATTTCATCTCTTTCTTCTTCTTTTCCTTCAAACTCATCTCACCTTCACTCATCCACCATAACCATCTTTTTCTCTCTCTAATTCTTCTTCTTTTTACTTAATTCCTTTATTTTTTTCCCTCAAATATTCTTATTTAGGTTTTAGTTTTAATTTTTATTTCATTTTGCAACAACGGCACCAACCAAAAGACAAAGGAGTGTCAAGGATCAAGTCAAGCACCATTACGCCCTCAACAGACCTCGCAAATTTCCACTTATACGCGAGCCCAAGGTAACATTCCTCACCCTCTCAGTTTAACCAAACCCATCATGTTGCTTGATATAACTATTTGAATGAACGCATGGTTGTGGCAAATCGATATTATGATGAGGAATTGTTAGCACGCATAGGAATGTTAGATGACATTAGGTGGTTGTCTGCATGTGGTGGTATGGGCCACTTCATAGAAGTTAAAGAGCATACATACTAGGATCTGACCCTAGAGTTCCTAAGTATACTTCATGTTTAGGTCACTAGAGGGCCTCAATGTCAAGTCGGGTACATTTCTTTCTTTTTGCAAGGACTATTATATGAATTGAACTTAGGTACCTTTAACAGTATATTCAGTTTTCCACCTAGTATGGATTTACCGAACCGACAAGTCCCCCGCGAATTCAACCCAAATGCATTTTGGGGTGAACTTTCGGGGAGTGTTAGCTATAGCACTAGTTCATCAAAGTGCATATATATTAGGAACCCTTGCATTTGGATAGTCCAGCATATCCTAGCTTTCTTTTTCTTTACTCAGGCTGATAGTCTGAATGTCTTTAGATTATCTGAGTTGTATTTCTTGTCCTGTATGCATGACGGTGTCCAACTTAACCCCTGTTTATTTTTAGCTATGCGATTGTATAGTGCTACTGTTAGCACTAAGAGTAGGATACTCATAGGTGGTATTGTGACTACTATTGCTCGATTTTTGGGTACTGAGCCCAATCCTGATGATAGAGTCTCTAGGTCTGAGCGGTTTGATCAAGCCACCTTTGAGATTATGAACTTTTATAGAGTAGAGGCTGAGCGTTTGTGTTCGATTTACCGTGGGATCGGCTTTTGCCACTTCCCAATGTCGATCACACCACCTTACACCACCGGGCTAACCTTTATTGGGTACCTAGTGATGCCAAGGTTATTTAACCTACACCCCACCCTCGACCCCCTCATTCTAGTCAAGCTGGACCTAGCTTTTCCTCCTAACCACTGCCTACTGACTATGCCGACCTGCAAGCCACCCTTAGGTCCATTCAGGAGGAGCAGGTATCTCTTCGAGCTTATATTGCCTCTGAGAACGCCACTCTTGGATATACGAGCTCCATGGAATGCTTGCTATCCAGACACAATATCTCAAGTACTATAGGGCTTGTTTAGAGACCTGGTGGGATTGGCATATCTCTTATGGCCAATCACCTCATCCTCCTCCCCCACCTCTTTTTTGATTACTTTGTGCTACTCCCCTTCCCTTTTTCTCTATGTGCCCACATTCAGGGCAGTGTGTAATTCAAGCATGGGGGAGTTAGTCACTATATTTTGACGTTTGATGCCTTATCTGATTTGGTGTGCTTCTATATTGTATATATTGTTTGTGATAGTTGTTTTTGGAGCATTATTTTAGGTTTTCAATTTTATTTGGTTAGAAGCATTTTAGAAGTATATTTGGTTTTTCTTTTTCTTTCATTTTACATTGCACTTTTAGTTTTAGTTTTAGTTTCTTTTAATTGTTTTTGCGTTTTTAGGATTTTAGATTGCATTTTAGGAGCACCAAAAAAAAAGAAAAAAGAAAAAAAAAAGAAAAAAATCCTCCGATGATGATCTTTGTAGACTAGGTAGACTTCTTCGGTTTAGTTTGATCCTTTGATTCACCAAAATTCTACATAAAAATGCTTAACAATGAGTTTGCAAACCGAGCTTCATGTTTTGACCATATGTTGAGTGCGAGTTGATTACCCCATGACTCTTTACATGAGTTTTGGCATGTTTTTACCGATAAGCTAGTTATGACCTTGGTAGATGTCCGGTGAAGCTTTGAGCTTTTAGAGACTATTTATCAATCTAGTCTCATGTTTCTTTCATGTGTGACTCTTCCTTGACATCATTTCTCTAGAACTTACTTTGATTCTCATTTAATATCACATTTCACATATGCATTTAGGCAATATAATTGAGGCATTTCTTTTATTTGTTAAACCCAACGGCCAAATAGCCACCTTTGTTGCATATTATATCCCTTGCCAGGCCCTTTAAGTCTATATTTACTTTTCTTGATTTGAACCTCCTATTATATCCTGTGGCCAAATGATTATCTCACCCTTAAGCCAAGACTAGAGGAGCATTTTATTCTTTTACATCAAGTTTGATTGGGCGCTAGTGAGGTGTATTGAGATCTTTTAGTGGATTTTGGTTGTTTGCTGAAGTGATGTGTGATCTTGATTGATGAAAGAAAATCCCTTGTCATTTTATGCAAAGTTTAGAGAACAGTTGAGATTCAAAATTTTGTATGAATTTCTCTTGGCTAACTCTTTTGAAAAAAAAGAAAGAAGAACAAAAAAATGAAAAAAATGAAAAAAAAATCAAAACAAGAAAAAAATCAAAGAGTGTTAGCCTTGTTGGGATTGTAAGATTTTTATGACTTTCAACTCTTTGTCTCTTCAATTGAGGATATATTTTGTTGATTTGTATTGGTTTAGGGATGATGTTGTATGATGCATTAGAACTTTTTAGCTCTTAGTCTATGGCTTCTAGCTCCACATTTCCGAAACATTTTTCCCCTCTTACCTTTACCCATGGCCCCAGTACAACCTTATAAAAGTCCCCATGATTGTCTAGTGTGTTTGCATTTCTAGTGATGGTGAAATTGAGAATCTTGTCAAGCTTATGGTAGATTTCAGTCTACAGAGTGAGAATTAAGGGAACATTTATGTATATATTTAAACACGTGAATGATGAGTGCCACATATAATGGGTATCAGCCCATGCAATCCTCAATTAGCCCTAATCATTTTTTTGAACCTGTTTCAGTTTTAAGTTGACTCATCAACTTAAACTTAATTCAACCTTGATTTCTTTACTAAGAGCATTCATTGACATTCTAATAAACTTAATTATACAATTAAATCAGTTTTAAATTAAGTATTTTTGTCCAAACTATCAAAGGACTTGAGACAGTAGGTTTTAAGTTTAAAGCAGTGTAGCAGCCCAGTTTTGGGAACTAAATACTTTTAACTTCAATGGGATTTAAGTACATTTTGCCTTGAGCTTGAAGTTCAAGAAGTTATACTTCCAACAAAACAAGTTTTAGCTCATTTGGACTTAATTTACCCATCCAAATCAGTCTTTTAATCCAAACTATCAAAACTGCCAGTTGAGACAGAAATGAGTTCGAATTTTGTATTGTATTCCGTTGACTTATTTTGGGTTTAAGTCTGAAATTTTTACATATTTTGGTTCCTTAATGTCTTATCTATGTAAGCATGTAAATATGTCTGGTTTATATTAAGTACACTAGGAGAACCAAGGCATTTTGTTAAATAGTATAGGCTGGACCCGGTTTTGAACTAGTCTGAGTATTCTGGGGATTTTGATGGGTAAATGATGTCCACAACGTGTGATTCCACTTGGAGGACTTAGAAGACATCCTAAGCTTTCCAACCATGTATGGCAATCCAAATCATGCCCACGTCTTACACGTGAAAGGTGTCGTCCAAACAGAGCTTGCAAACTGCAGTATTCAGCCTGGTTGCACCTAATTGGTGCATTTTCAGCCATCCAATTTCATCCAAGCAGCTTGATATGATAATTAAAGGAGTCTTCGACACAATCATGGAGCAACCAATTGAAAAACCAATGAGAAACAAGTGAAGAAAGGCATAAACTCTCTCATTGGCTAGTTGTAAAGCATAAAGGGAACAAGGCTACTTTTTGCTTCTCTCTCACATAAGGGGAGCTGCATACTTGCTTGCTTACTTGCTTAGGATGATTATAATCTTTGTAATCTAGCTTATTGTGATGCACAAAGATGTAATTAGCTCAGTTTAATCATGCTTGATTGTAACCGATTTTGCTAAGCAAGGTTTAAAGCTAGATTAAGATAAGTCAAAGGTTTCCTCTCTTGGAAGGAAACCTCCTAAGCCCCCTAGCTGCCTTAGGACGTTTATTTAAGGCCTTTAGAAGACTCATTTTGTAGCCAAGTTTTGAATATCAATTGAAATCAGATTTGGGAGCATTGCTCTTGTTTCTTTTAAAAAACTAAACTTGCTTATCTCTAACTATGCTGGTTAGGGTGGTGTTCAAGTGTAGTCTTAAACTTGATTAAGTGGTGTTTTTGTATCTTAATCATAGTTTAAGGGCCCTAATTGTGTTCATGGTGGTGTTTCTGTATTCTTGAATAAGCTTAGTTCTACCTAGATTAGTCTTTGGTGGTGATTTCTGTTTCCAAAGATTAGTTTAGTATCTATCCTTTCTTTTCCTTTTCCCATTTAGGATCCATTGATTCTAAATCCATTCCCCTCCTTATGTTTTAGCTGATTCACAACCAGCTTATAACGTGCCATTCTCTTAAGTTTTCCTTGATTGTACTCTCTCTTGGTTTTAAACTTTTGCTCTTGAATTGAGTTTTAGTATAGACCCTTGGGAGATACATCAACATAACTATAGTGAGGTTCTACAGGTAATGCTAGCTCTATTTATTTCATATGTTGAATGATTGTATTTGATGATTTGGGGGGATTGATTAAAATTTGACATTATGGCCTATCGAGTGGTTTTCGAAAATTTCATTCCCTAGCCTGTTTGCTAGTGATTTTTGCATCTTTTTGTGCTATATTTGGATCAGCTTTGCCATTGGAATGTTACGTATGTCTATCTTGAGGAGGTTGTGTATATTTTTGATTTTAGCATTGCTTAGGGCAAACAATAGTTTAAGCCTAGGGGAGTTTGATAAGTGCCTGTTGCATACATCATTTTAGGGTCACTTTGCTGCTTTTTTAGGAAAATTATGTGCTTTAAGTCATCATTTATACTCTTATTCTTAATTTATGCTTGGATATGGTTGTTTGATGATATCTGCAGGAATTTGGACCATTTTGACCCAGCATTTGACCCTCCTTTGAGCATATTTTGACCCACCATGGATGCCCATGAGGTGTTATGCTCGTGGAGCAAGAGAAAAGTAGAAATATGGTTCTAGCTAAGACCACGGTCCAACCGTGGTGTTTGCCACAGACTGTGATGAACTGTACAATTGTGGCCTCTTCATTTTTCCCACGGCTGTGTGGCTGAGAATCATCATACTTCTCTATATATGCCTGTCCCTTAGCGGCAGAACAAGGAAGAAGAGGATAGTTTAGTTCATTTTCTTTCTAAAATTTCACTTCTTTGTAGTTAGGATTTTTAGTTTGTGTTTGCAAATGAGAAATTCTGGAGTGTGGAGATTGGTTTGGCTTGTGGTTTGAGGACTTGGCTGAAGGCTTCCTTTGTCAACCCCTTCACTTTCAGATTTCGCTGAATTATTGGTTAGTTATTTAATTTCTAATCACGAGTGGATACTTTATTTTATCTAGAGATTTGTTAGTTTATGAAAGTCTAGTTGGATTACATTTTAATCAATAGAATTATGCTTTTATTTCAAGATTGGTTTAATTTCCTTCTATCAAGTGAATATCATGTTGTGAGTGGATTTTTGGCCAAATTTCACTTGCACATTTGAAACAATTGAATGAAGTACTAAAAGGAGAAATTTGATTGTTAGACTGCTTGATAAAACCCAGTGCAATGATGATTCAATAGATGAATTTGCGTGTTAGGAGGACTAGAGAGTAATCAAAAATATTAAATTTGGATTAAGGTAAATTAGTTTGAAATAACAAATTTTGCTTAGTTTAGACAAATTTGATTGATTTCGAAATAATAGACTAAATTTTTTGGTAGATTATAATTCCTCAAAATTATCCGATTAGAGAAAAGTGCATGTTAATTATTTTGATCCAATCACCTTTCTTAGCTACAAAAATCCCTAGACATTTTCTTCTTGATTGAATTTAGAATTAGTTAATTAGAAGTTGTTAAATCAAATCCTTAATTTAATTGTTGCTTAGCATTTTCTGATAGAAAGGACTCGATAGATTGCTTTGGTCTATGAGTACGATATTTTACCTAGACTATGACACCCGTGCGCTTGCGTGCAGTGGTCACACATCCCCTTCATTCATTCCATTGATTGGTTAATTACTTCTTTTCTCTTTCTTTGCCCCTCTAGTCTGTTCTTTCTCTTCGCCCTTAAAGAAATAGTACCAAACTAAAATGATGGTTCTCCCATAGCTAACAATAGAGCAATTTATAAGAAGATGCAAACCTAACAACCAATTCTACACCAAAATTCCCACCATTGACATCCCTGACCATGATTCAAATACATTCCTACTTTAAGAACTGTAATTAATTCAGCTTCTGCAATGTAATTAACCATGGATTTCTGTTGAAATGGCCAATAAATTAGAAAAGGAAGCTTTCAGTTTCTTTAAGTTGCCTCAGGTTCATGGAAACAAGTGAATTGGACAAAATGGTAATGTGGGTTGGTTTTAATGCCTCTTTGTCTCCGCTTCTCCTAACTTTATCCACTAGATTTGTCTCTCTCTCATAAAATGGTGATAGGCTCTTGGCCACATGCTGCTGCCCATGTCTTTTGAGGTGGTTGTGATGGAAGTGATTAGGAGAAAGCGATAATGGAGAGAGGCTAGGGATTATCAAGAGGACGAGAGGGTGGATATGCGCAAATTGAATAGAGAAAGTGAGTTCTAACCTCTCAAGTCATGATTTTGAGTTGGAACAAAATGTAGTTTGAGCCTAATTCCTATTTATGGAACAAAATGCCCCAAATTATTGTGGATTGAAATTGGAAAAGCTAATTACTACTCACAATGTTGAAAGGGGAGTTTTCTTTTAAGGTATAGTGATATTTTTTGATTTTATCTCTAAATTATTTGTAAAAATGAAAAAGTTGAAGGATATTTTTGAAATTTAAGTGATAAAAATTATATTATACAAAGTTGAAGAAGAACAAAAATTAATGCAAAAATATATTAAAGTTAAAAAATTAATGCGGGTACGCATAAAACCTCCGTTTCGGAGGTTTATAACATAAGCTAGGTCACCATATAGAGTACGGATCAATGCTAATTTTGCTTAGATAGCCATGACATTTATCATTTTATTAATTAATTATAGAGACGTGATTAAGTTTATTTTTGTTGATTCGTAGTTGGATAAATTAGAAGGGTAATTATATATGTCTTGCTACAGGATACTTCTTAATTCTTTTATTTTAGTTAAAATTAGTATGTTATGTGATTTAAAATCATCAAATTTTTAATAGTCATGCCTTATTGTGAAGTGCAAAGGTCTAGTATTTATCGACTATGTGTAGAAATACAAATAACATATGAATTGGATGGACGAGGTATTATTTTCGTAATTTTATAATAACGAAAATTTATAAATAAAAAGAGAAATGTATGACAATTATTGTTATAACGGATACGAGAAAGTATGAACAAATTGACAAACACATACAAATTTAACGTGGTTTACTAATAATGTGTTAGCTACGTCCACCGGTAGAAGAGAGGGATAGTTTTATTGATATGGAAATACAGAGATACGCATTACATATATAAGTTTAGGTTTTAGAGCTAACCCTAACCCATACATCACGTACGCCGTCAGTTTCGAGGGCGTTGCCCCCGAACCCTCATCGGGGGCCACATTGCGCCCCCGAACCCCCAAATTAGGGTGCGTCGCCCCTGGATCCCAACTCGCTGACCAGTCAGCGAAACCACTGTGCTAGGTCTGCGAAGGGGGCTAAAAATGGATTCAAGACATTCTAACAATTATCATTTTGTAAATTGAAATGAGGTGAAGCGCATCTTTTTGCATGAAAGGGTCGAAAACGAGGCGAAAGCAAGTAGACGCCTGGCTTGATGGTGCAACTATTTATAAACATTTGTTCAATGTTCTCTGCCACCCTCTCTCTCCCTCTTCCAATTAAAGACCAAGACTTACAAGCAACCAAACACAATGGCTCTTCAGTTGAGACAAATCCCCTTCTTTCCAGCTTAAGGTAAGAGAAACCAAAGAGGGAAAAACGTAGCGAGTATTAATGCAAGCAGCATCTATCTCCGTCCGTTGATCAAAGTTTTTAATTTTTTTATTTTTAAAGAAATTCTGTCTGCATTAAT
>JAKOGI010000642.1:132500-332500 GCA_029747015.1 Carnegiea gigantea
GACCCTCCCCTTCTCGCCGGTCCATAATGGGTTTCTTTGCCGGTGGGCTTCATGGGCCCATTAGGCCCATCCTCCTGGAGCATTGGGAGAGCAAGGATGAAGACATGAAGATCTACAGGTACCTCCCAAAAGGAGTGTCCTACTATGATATGCTAAGAAATAGCAAATTCTGCATTTGCCCTAGTGGGTACGAGGTAGCAAGCCCTAGGGTAGTCGAGGCAATCTACACAGGTTGTGTGCCAGTCCTTATCTCAGATCACTACGTACCACCATTTAGTGACGTATTGAACTGGAAGTCATTCTCAGTAAGAGTTGATGTTAAGGACATACCTAATTTGAAGAGGATCTTAATGGACATATCTACGAGGCAATACCTAAGGATGTATAGAAGAGTGCTTCAAGTTAGGAAGCATTTTGAGGTGCATTCACGTCCCAAGCGCTATGACTTCTTCCACATGATTCTTCACTCTGTTTGGCTTCGAAGATTGAATGTTCGTGTGGGCAGTCACCGAGCCTCGTAAAGTGTTCACCATTTGTGTTCCCTTTTTCTGTAACATTTCATTTTAGTGGCTGTGGCAACTTGTCAATTTCTGATCAACTTTGGATGTTTCGTACCAGAAAATGAATAGGGTATGTGAATAAGTACAAGAAAATGAACAGCGTATGGGAACTAAAACGGTATACTTTTGATTAAGGAACAAACCATATAGCCTGTCTTGCGGGATCATCATGGTGTGAATGTGGGCGGATTTGCCAATTGCTGATCAATTTTACATGTTTTGTACCAGAAAATGAACAGAGTATGTGAATAAGTACAAGAAAACGAATGTGTGGGAACGAAAACGGCAGACTTTTTAATGACGGACAAATTATGCAGCCGATCTGTAGTAGTATCCGGGTCATCTATCTGCTTTTTAATTTTTTTATTTTTTATTTTTTTTTTGAAGCGGCAAGTTTGCCCATTCAGTGGCCCTTCTAAAAGGTGTAGGTACAATGGGCTTGCAGGCGGGGAGGAGTGTTCCACAATTATGGGACTAGGTTCAACGGCGAGCTACCTTTGTCGTTAGGCCTACAAGGGGCCTGTAGGAACGCAACAAATTCAGCTAGGAAAAATTGTGACCACAAGATTTGAAAAGCCCGGCAGGGAGTTTGAAAGTTACCTTGCCAGTTAGGTACAAGGCCCTTGGCTGTGTATGTATATGAGGTCTGTGTTGTTAAACGAAAAGGATATGATGTTTGTAATGATGTTAAAAGGACAGGCAAATCAGCTCTTTCACTCGGTCTTTCCTTGTAATTTGTCAATCAACACAAATTAGATTTAATACGTTAGAATTGCCTTTCAGATTTCAGGTGACATTATCAGGTTGAAATTTGAATATTGTTTTTTGGGGGGACGGGGTACTTTTCAATGGTCTACGGTGAGATGGTGATGAATCTTTGTTTAGTTCGTTTTATATGTGATGAATCTTTGTCTAGTCCCTTTTATACATATACTAGTTTCAAATTACGCTAATGCATGCATAACTAAATTACGCATAAGATAATGTTCATTTAGCATGAACTTTTCCTCTGGTAGAAAAAGTGAAAAACAGCTACATTGATTTTGGAATTACATGCAATAGGTGCGTGATTAAATTAAACATAAGAAATGTTCATTCAATATGAACTTTTCCTTTGGTAGAAGAAATGAAAAATAACTACATTGATATTTGTATTTCTAGCATTAGAAGAAAAAAAATGGTATGAAATATTGATGATTGTTTCTTTTTTTTTATGGAATGAAACAAATGATTTACGAAAGTAGGAAAAAGACAAGAAAAAAATTTCTTATGTCTGCATAAAATCAGATGAGACATGCGAACAAATAACAAAAGGATATAATATAAAAGTATTGTGCATAGTAAGAGTAAAATTTTACTTTTATATCCATAGTAAATGTTTTCCAAAACAAATGAATTTTAATGTAACATTTTTCATCATTTGGTGCAAGATAAATCATTTTCTAGGTAAGAAAAGAACAGGTCAACTAAATTCAATGGTCAAAATTGTCAACTTATAGTCATAATGGCGATAAATTTTGGACAAATGGAGAAATATTGGGTTCAAAATTTTAGATTTGAGCTTTTTTTTATCTCTCTCATCTGATAATCAAGTTTCAATCTGAGCCATGGAAATTGTTTTAATGGCCAACAATGTAACTAAATTGTTTTAGTAGTGAAAAATATCGACTAAATTATCATGACGAGGATAATTGTTTGCCAAATGGAGGAATGTTAAGATCAAAATGTAGATTTGAGCTTATTTTAATATATCTCATCAAATAATCAAGTGTTGACACAAACTGTTAAAATTGTTTTAGTGGTGAAAAATTTCAACTTAATTCTTTAAGTGACAAAAAATGTCGACTGAATTGGCGTAATGAAGATAGATGTTTACAAAATGAATGAATATTGGAGTTTAAAATTTAGATTTGAACTTATTTTAATCTTCTCATATAATAATCAAATTTGAATCCAAATGTTGAGATTGTTCTAGTGGCGAAAAATGTAAACTAAATTGTTGAAGTACCAAAAAAATGTCAACTGAATTGTTGCGATTGAGATAACTGTTGACCAAATTAAGGAATGTTAAGCTTAAAATATGGATTTGAGATTATTGCAATCATTTCTATTAGATAGTCAAGGTTCGATCTAAACTGTTACAGTCAGATTTTGCTACTAAATTCTCGTTGACCATGTCCTCCAAAAAGTAGAAGGAAAAAAATCAACTTCCCTTCTTTTCGAAAAATGAAAATCATTTTCCTCCATGGGGGAGAAAATGACTTTCCTTGGAAGATAATATTCCGTCCTTTGCTGTGTCAAACATCAAAAAATTGGAAAATCATTTTTTGAAAAAATCAATTTTCTTCCAACCAAATACTATTGAAGCATCACCTCATTCTGATGAGTTGTTTAAGATATGTTTTAATATCACGAAACATTTGCAATCTAAGTTTAAAGGTCATTGGGCTATTTGCTTACATACTTGAACATTATCTACATGTCTAACTGCTTGCAAGTAACATCCTCAACAAAATTATCTGGTAATTGACAGCCTAGAGCTTCAAAGTTAGAGTCCAAAGACGTTGAACTCTTATTGTCAAGAACCTTGACTGGCTTGTCAGAAATATGCCCTTGTTGGAGTCATAAAATTGGTGCAATTTGAATTGAGATTAAAATGAATTTCATGACGCTCTGGTTAATATCCTAGGTTTGGAATTCATGTATCTAATCAATGAGATTTAAATTATTCGTAAAAATGCAATCCCGTGATGAAGGAACATAACACAAATTTTAGTACAAAATTTCTTCATCATATGATTACAATTTGGCTACTTGTTTTGTCATTTAAGTGCTTGTATTCTATCATATTCTAATATTTTGGATTAATTAAATTATTATAATTCAATTAGTGAGTTTATCTTGATAATTATTCAATTGTAAGCTCTTCAATAAGTAAGATTAACTTTGTGATTTTGACGTTATAATAGCTGGTAACATTTGGGATGCTTGGAAATATTTTGAAATAGGTAAAGCCTAAAAGCACTTTTCTTAAAAGGAACAGATGCAATTAACCACACCAAAATAGGAGAATGCCAACATCAAAACTTGAAAGAGTAGTCTTTGCCTTAACAAATGAGGAATTCAATGGCTTGGACATAAATGAAGGCCGAAGAACCATTTCTCTAAGACCTAAGATGCCAAGAATTGATGGACCATATGTGAGAAAAGTGAATGAACGTCAAGGCCTTTGAACCAGCTTGTACCTGTTAGAGAGAAGCATCCAACGAAATATTTTGAAGCATCCCTGACTTTGTTGTTTAGCATCTTTAAAAAACACCCCGCATTTTACTGTTTACATAGCCCTCTTACTGCTCAACTGCTTCATCTGTTTTCTCATTATCCTTGACTTTACTGTTTAGCATCCTTATGTTTTCTATTATTTGTTATATTCTGTGATTAAGTTTATATTGGCGAATATTCACCTTATTTAAATCCCTTTAGGGTAATTAAGCTTACTGGGAATCAACAATTAGCATCAGAGCTACTCTCACCCCTTTTGCAATGTCTTGCTCTAGAATGCCTGATTTTAGTAAAGGTAGATCTGTGTCTAGATGTCCTTTATTTTCTAGATCTAACTTTGCTAAATGGAAGAGACTTGTTTAGATTTGGCTAATGGATCAAAACTATGAACTATGAAATATAACGCCTAGGACTCTTATCTTAATCATGTGCATAGTTGGCATTGAATAGCTGAGGTAGACCTCAGAAGAGCATCATAGAGTCTAAAAATATTATAAGGCGCTTAATGCTTTATATTGTGCTTTAGATGCTAATGAGTTTAATTTAAATTGCTGCTTCTGAAACAACAACTGAAGTGTGAAATACTCTACTTATCACATGTGAAGGTGCAAATGAAGTCGCGGAATCAATGATAAACATCTATGTAAATCAATATGAGCTTTTCAAGATGCGTCTAAATGAAGCTATCAAGGGGATGTACACAAGATTCACTAACATTGTCAATAGCCTCAATTCTCTTTGTTAAGTATATTCAAATGAAGAGATTTTGAGGAAGCTGCTACAAAGTCTCCTAAGGAGCCAATGCGGAGCCAAGGTCACAATCATTGAAGGGGCTCAGAACTTGAAGACCTTTAAAGCTGGAGGATGTGGTTAGAAAGCTCCATTACTTATGCGATCCACCTTGTGATGGATTAAGAAGAAACCTTTAATAGAAGGGAAGCCTTAAAAGTACAATCAAGGACCCTGAAAGTCAATGTGACCTAGAACCTGAAGCATCAAAAGATGAGATTGTTAGGTGTTCAACTTGAAATTATGTCATTTTATCCCTTTTTATTGTCTAATATTTACTCAAAATAAATGAATTAATTAGGACTTTAATATATAGTTGTCTATTTTGTAGGAATTGTGGAAAATGAATGAAATCTCCACGAGGATACTAGTATTGTGAGATTGGATCAAATTGAGAAGAAGAAAAAAAGAAGAAGAGCTAGAGGGCCAGCACATGGGTGTCCAGTAGCACCGTAGCCCAGCTTCTCATCGGGCCTAGTTCACATTTTTCTTCCTCCCCCCTGTGCCGTCATGTGCAGCTTTCTTTCCTTACCCTCATTACACGCCCTAGGCTCCCTCATCGGCCCAACGTGTTCTCGACCTAGACAGCCCGCCCCTCCCCTTCATAGGCATGTGATATGTGAGTCCTTCTCCCCTCCCTTTTTCTTCTTCTTCTTCTTCTTCTTCTTTCTCTCTTCTCGGTTTACCCAATAAAACCCGAAGATCTTCTTCGTCCCTTGTCACTGCTTTTTCTTCCTCGCTCCTCCAGTAACGCCTTAGCCCCTTTTCCTTTCCTTCTCGTCCTTCAATCACCTTTGTTAATTCTTCCATTATCACCTTCAGCCATTACCTTCATCCCTATCATCATCATCACCATAAAAAAAAATAAAGCAAGTATAATAGGTGGGCTTTAATTCCAGTTTAAGGGAAATAATCAGGGGAAAAGGAGCTATATTCATGGGGCTACAACTTGAAGGCCGGAAGCATTAAAGAGGGGATGCAGATAGCATAAGAGTTTTATTTTTCTAATTTAAATTCTTCCATTTCCATCTAATGCTTTTGTTGTTTCGGATTTAGATTTTAGTACTCATGTTGGTGTAATTTGGATTTTGGATTTTGTTGGCTTGATTAAATATTCTAATTTAGCCATGAAATTGCACATAGTTGGAGTTCAATTTGCTAGGTTTTCTCCAATTTTGGTTCTCACAATGTTGCAGTTACTAAATTGGTTCACTTGTGCTACTGTCTTGTTTTGACTTCGCAATTGAGCAAAACTGAGCAAAACTTGCCACTCGTCAATGGAGGTCATCTAATGCTTTCCCCAGTTTGTGCTCACTATGGTTAATTCCCCTGTCTTCATAGCTGACATTTTGGCAAATTACTTTTCTTTTTGATTATTTATGATTAAGAGATTAGGGTTGTTTTCTTTTGTAGTAACTTTATTTGGTTGTTTTTTTTTTTTTTTATCTCACTTTAGAATGAATATTTTGTAGGTCATTGGCTACACTGTGCTAGTTCAATCGTTTCAGTTAGGTAATTTAATTTCATAATCCATTCCTATGGATCGACCCCTAAGTGTGATAGGGCCGCAAGCGCACTGTGGCATTGTAGCAAATCAATGTCGATCCCACAGAGACTAGATTGATCTATTAGGTTATGTTCCCTCAAAATAGGTTAAGCGAATCAAAATTTGAAGTTTGAAACTAAACTAATCAACTATCTAATCCAATGGATAAATAATAATTGGAATTAAGCAAAATAAGAAATTACCCGATATATGTATCAATCAAGTACTTCTTCCTTAATTGGTTGTTTTAAAACCGACGATCGAAGTATTACAACCATCTTTTAAGATGAAGTGAAATACCTAAATCTACCAATTACCATTTCTTAAGGAATTTCAATTTGTTTAGGATCATTAAGCATGCGATTATCATATTCGTGGTTCTTAATAGGTGTGCTCTCTCAGGACTCCACACAGTCAAGTCAAATCCTACAGTTCAAGTATCAAATTTCACCTTTCAGTCATTCATCTAACACCCAAAACATACGACAAGGTGATCAAATTCCTTGCAAAACAATAAACATCTAGGATCCAATAAAATAATCCAACAAATCCAAAATGCTCAAAGAGATAAATAGCAAATCCATAACATAACTATTATTTTCATAAATCCAAAATCAAAACAAAGTCATAATCAAAATTACAAACAATAAACTCAAAGATAATGAGAAAAGAGAAGAGAAGAGAAAAGAAATGCTTAGCCAATTAATGCGCTTGAATCAGTTGATTGCAAACTCGGTATAAAATCCTTGCAAATCTTCACTTCAATTCTCTCTCTTTCTAAAATCCTAATTTAATTGATAAACTTCAAGAGAGGAAAAATGGAAATGGATAGGCGTTTTGAAATGAAAAGGCACCATTTTTATAGTGAAACTCATGGAAGCTGAACAACCACAAGAATTAATGACATTAAAAATGCCTGGAAGTCGAAAAGGCACGAGAAAACAAAATGCCTCGAGAGAAATGAGGACGTCACAGACCGTGGCCACCACCACGGACCATCCGTGGTCAGCTCTGGCTCGACATTCTTTTGTTCTTTTTCCCTTCCATGAGCATAGTGACTTAAGGATGTCCGTAGAGAGTCAAAATGCGCTCAGTTGAGGTCAAAACAAGGGCAAAAAGGTCCAAAAACCTACAAAGCACAGAAAAGAACCATATCCAAGCGTAAAATGAAAAAAAAAAGTATAAATTATAACGTAAAGTACAAAATTCTCCCCAAAAATGCAGCAAAATGATGCTAAAATGATATACCCTTTAAGCACCTATCAAAGTGTTGCGACGAAAGGCATATGCTTCGGTTTAAAATGTAATCTTTATAAAAATCACAACATCAGGCTAGCCCAAGGCTTCCATAAAATGCTCAAGAACAAGAATTTGACTTCAAGAAGCTTTGAAGAGGATCACCCTCAATAGTAAACAAAAGTATATAATCCTACTCTTAAAAGAATCTAGCATAATTGTCTACTTTGGGGTGGCCAACCAGGACATACAATGAAGGATTGTGAATCCTTGAAAAAGGAAGTTGAATAAAAGAAGTTCAAGGGAAAGGGCAAAACGGTCATGAGAGCAACATAAAATCCTAGTCAATAGGGTACTACGAAATGATTCTCAAGGAAGTTGGAGGAACATCCATCTAATAGATAAAATCTCTCTTTTTTGCATGGTGTAAATGCTAAAAAAGATTTACTTTCTAAGATCAAGTCCCTTAATGATGAAATTTCTATTTTGAAATATGCAAAGGAAAGTTTACAAAATGAATGTGCTCATTATGCACAAAATGCAAGTCTGTAGAGGATGATTACAAATAGTTTTTAGAATTATATGATGAATTCCATGAGAACTAAGATGACTGTATGATTAAGGCCAAAACTCTGAGGGAATAACAACAAAAGTTGAAACTAAAAATGAGCATGTTTTCAAATTCATAAAGGGATAAGAAAATTTAGACAAACTACTTGAATTTTAAAGTGCGTTCTTCACAAAAATCGTAGATATGATCCTAGCAACAAGAGAAAATCATATTAGAATTTATTTACTAAAGAGGCACCACCGCATGAAGGCTAAAGTAGCTCAAGACACACTGAAAATGCTTTACAAAAACACTCTAATCACCCAAGATGAGGAAAAGGCACCAAACTAACTCTAACAAGAGATGGTGGTAGAGAAACTTTGTACAAGATACCACCTCACACTAAATGTATTCCCAGAATTCTTCAAGTGTGGGTACCAAACTAGGTATCAAAGGGTGCAAGGCCCTTGAATATCATAATAGATCCTGTACACAGATTTTCAGTCAAGGAAGTAAAAACCTTTGACGCTTGATTTATAGGTATGCTTCAAGTCAAACGGATGATACCTTCATGGCGGATACTTAACCAACATGACTGGAAATTCTACAGTATTTTCAAAACCCGAAGAATCAAATCAAGGCAAAGTTACATTTGGAGACAAAAGAGTATGGAAAGGTCATTGGAGGTTGAAAAGTGAGTAAAAATTCCTCTAACTCAATTTAGAATGTTTATTTATTAGATGATCTTAAATTCAATTTGCTCAGCATCTCCAAATTATGTGATTAAGGAAACAAGGTTACATTGAATTCTGCTTAATGTGATGTCTCTAGTGTTGAAACTGAAAATAATACTCTGTTTGGATGTAGAGTAGGGAATGTTTGTGCTATTAACCTTGTTTATGTTAACTTCAAGAACCTTATACATTTTAAAGTTGTTAATGATGATGCATGGTTGTGGCCTAGAAGGTTAGGTTATGCTAGTGTACATGTTATTGACTAATTATACGAACATGATCTAGTAAGAGGTTTTCTCAAGTATAAGTATGATGAAGATCATGGTTGTAATGCTTGTTTAAAAGGCAAACAAGTTAGAGCTTCATTTAAACCCTTAGATATTGTTTTAACTACAAGCCCCCTTGAATCATTACACATGAATTTATGTGATCCTATAAGATTAGGAAAACTTGGTGGTAATAAGTATGTGTTTGTTATTGTTCATGATTGTTGTCGATTTACTTGAGTGTTCTTCCTAAAAGATAAAATGGATACTTTAAAGTGTTTACTAAAGTATTATAGATAGGTACAGAACCATCAAGGACTATTAGTTCAAACTAGGAGAAATTATTATGGAACTAAGTTCAAAGGAAAATTTATTTAATTATGTGACTGGACGGGAATATCACACAACTTCTTAACACCAAGGACCACATAACAGAATGGGGTAGTCAAGAGAAAAAGTAGAGCCTTGGAAGATATGGCCTGAATAATGCTATGTAAAAATGATCTTCCAAATTGATTTTGGTGTAAAGCTATGGAAAATTAACAACTATGTTCCAAAAGGATGCTTGATCAGACAAGTCCTTCAAGAAAACTCTACGTGACCTCCTTAAAGGAAAGAAGCTAAAGAATTTTTCTTCAAAGCATTTGGTAACAAGTGCTTTATTCACATCAATGGAAAAGAAAATGTTAGAAAGTTCGATAGAAGAAGTGATGAAGTCATCTTCATTGGATACTCTTAACAAAGAAAAATACGTTAAGTATATAACAAGAAAACCAAGGTTAAAGAAAGCATTAACGGGGTGAATGATGAAATGATGATGAAATCAGTAGCTTAACTTCATTTCAAGATCCCAAAACTTAGTAGACATGATAATGAAGAAGAAGAAAGAGCTGAACCTAACAAAGTAACTGTTAACAGCTTACCTCAAGGTACCTTGAACAATAAGAAGACACTATCAGGACCCTTGCAGTTGAAAATATTGAGAAAACTAAAGTAAGGTAAGAAGTTGTACAAGGGTAAGACAGGAAGTGAGAACTTATCAAAGTCTCCAAGAACCAAGGAAAGGTTACAAACTTGTGCACCATTTATCAACAACATCATGTCAATTCTCAAATCAAGTTTGAAGACTCGTTCTTCTCTTAGTCCACATTTGTGTCTCTCATATAACCCAAAAGCCCTTGAGAACTCCTAAAGACCCTGATTGGACTTAAGTTACGGAAGAAGAACTTAAGAAGTTTGAAAGAAACCAAGTTTGCCCTTACACACCTGATGTAATAACCATCTAAATGTTGAAAGCAAATGGTCATTCAGGAATAAGCAAGATGAGTCTAGAAATGTGATCAGAAATAAGGCTAGACTGGTAGCTAAGGGTTATAACTAAGAAAAAAGGATTCATTATTATGAGACCTTTGTCCTTGTAGCTACATTAGAGGCTCTTAGAATGCTACTTGCATTTTCGTCTTTTATAGGCAATAAATTATATCAAATAGATGCAAAATACATATTTCTAAATATATATTTGCAAGAAGAAGTTTACATTGGATAGCCCCTTGGCTTTAAAAACTCTAACTGTCCTAATCATATTTTCAAGTTGCATAATGCCCTCCATGGATTGAAACAATTCCTAAAGCATAGTGTCAGAGGTTAGCAAGTTCTTAGACAAAATGATTTTAAAAGAATATAAATCGACATGACCGTGTTTATTAAAACAAAGGGGAAAGATTTCTTACTTATGCAAACAAATGTTAATGATATATTAGCTTGTGCCATTAATTAATTCTTATGAAAAGGATTCTCTATACTTATGAGCATGGAATTTGAGATGAATATGATGGGAGTGTTGAACTTCTTCCTTGGATTACAAATCGAGGAATGCCGAGATGACATATTTATCAACCAAAGACAAGTATATCAAGGAACTCTTGAAGAAATATGGACTTGATAGTTCAAAGCATGCCAAAACTCCAAAGACTTCCATTTATGAGCTTCACTCATATTCAAATGGTAAGACACTCACTGAAAAGGTACACGGAGGTGTGATTGGTCATCAAAATCTTTAATTGTTGCCTGACATTATGTTTAGTGTTTACTTATAGGCAATATTTCAATAAACTCCTATGGAATCACACCTCAAGGCTATGAAAAGAACATTCCAGTATCTTGTTAGGACCAAGGACCTTGGTCTACGTTATCTAAGACATGATGACCCTAAACTTTTTGGATATTCCTATGTTGGGTATTGTAAGAACCACGATCCAAAACCCAGGAGCGGTCTACCACAAATAACTTGACCCGCTTGCTGAGTGCGCAGTTCGAATTTTATTTTATTTACTTTCTTTTATGTTCAACTAACATAATCAAACTATAGCAGAACCTTGGACATGAACTCAGGAATCCTGCCGGTTCCAAACAGTCCTGACTGCCTGGCATAGAAGGCTGGACAATAGTCCTGATCTAAGAATTCAGTCGAGTTCCTGAACCGAGATAAGGTCCATCTCTCTTGCAGAAAGAACGATGTTGTTTGGATCAAAAGGACATAGTCTGTATCCCGATCCAAGATTCCTTTTCTACCTAGTCCAAAAAGGTTAAGCGATAAATAATAGAGTCAACAGTGATTTTTTTGGGGAAATTTACGAGTCCGAGTCTACTCTCTACAACAAACCATACACTAAAAGGGACACCAAAAGTGATAATGGGCTTTCTTTAAAAAGGTTTTCAAAAGGCACCTAAATAATCCCTAAAGTGGGGATTATCTAATTCCATAGGTTTAAAGCAAAGATCCAGCTCCAGGAGCGAGGGTATGATATCATGATGGAATGCATTATGATATCGCTCGTCATCACTAATGATCTCTTCTAATCAAAATGGAAAATTAGAATTAATTCACACTAATTAGGGGGGGAAAAAAAAACTTGCCGCACATTAACTGCAATGATAGAAAATTGAAGCGTTAAGTAAAAATGAGAAATGGTAAAATTAATATTTATGGCAGGCGGGAATGAATTACTAAAAGATCACATCTTTGAAATTAAATAAAGCCAAACAAATAAAGAAGGAAAGGGAAAAAGAAATGTAGGCTTGAAAGATTGAAACCCTCAGGTTACCTAGCTGAGTGACTCAGAGAATCCCGGAATCGAGAATACTGAGTTCTGACATGTACCTTAAAGGGTTTTGATGATAGATTTGAGAAGGATTATGTTAGGCTCTTTAGACCTCTCAATATTATCACATATTTTTCTAAGGTTCTAGTTGTGTGGGTAAGGGATGTTGGCATATTTTAAAGGCCCTCATTTCAATATATGTGGCCCCCTATGTCTTATTCAATTGGTTTATCATCATCGGACATTTTATAAAAAGAGCACACCTTTTAGGTGTCTACAATTGGGCCCCACTTCGACTGAGGGCATGTTCTTTTCTTCGGGAAATATTGGTTGGAAAATAGGTGAAGTTATTTGAGATTGGTTGAAGTAGGTTAAAGTATGTTAAAGTGGGTATTTTTTATTGAAGTTAGTGGAAGTGAGTTAAATTTTTTTGTATGATAGATAGAAGTTGGTTAAAATATTAGGAAGTGGGTATTTTTTTATTGAAGTTGGTGAAGTAGGTTGAAGTAGATTGAGTCTGGTAAATTGGGATTTACCAACGAAAAGAATAGGGCCTAGGCTTGAGTAAGATGAAGGTTAAAGTAAAGAACTTTATTTGTGCTGGCCAATCTGAAAGTGATGATGCCTAGGCTTCGTTATTGGAAGACCTAAAAACTAGAGCCTATCCACTTTCGTCATGCTGGATAATAATGATGCCTAGACATGCTTGCTGGAAGACCTAAAGCGTGGTGCTTGTCCATTTTCATCATGAGGAAGGGTAACAGTGAGATAACTATACTAGGCCACTAAGGGCCTTAAATCTTAACATTCACCAGCTTTTATTGTGGTAGAGACTGATGGTCAGATGTATCATTGTGCCGAGATCCAGCGGTGTCCCAATTTGTTGGGAGCCAACTTTTCATTGAAATAGCCCCCTATGCCAGGAGTTAATGATGTCCCGTTTTACAGGGAACCAGCCCGTTATGGAATTTTCCCATTGTATGAGAGCCAATGAAGTGTGCTAGGAGTTGCCCTGTTGTCAAATGTCATCTTAGCCAGCAATGTCCCATTGTGCTAGGAGGTAGCCAATTGTCAAAATGTCCTATTGTGCCAGGAGCCAATGATGTCTGATTATGCCAGGAGCTATCTTATTTTGAAATGTCCCCTTGTGTCAGGAGCTAGCATATGGTCGAAAAATCCCATTACACCGTGAGCCAATGATGTCCTGTTCTATTGGAAGTGAGCGTATTGTTGAAATGTCCCTTTGTGCTGGGAGCCAACAACGTCCCATTGTGTTGGGAGCTAATGATGTCCCATTGTTGAAATGTTGCCTTGTCCCTGGGAACCAACATATTGCTGAAATGTCCCACCAGGACGGGAGCCAAACGATGTCCCATTTTGTTAGTAGCTATTCTGTTATTGAAATTTCCTATTGTGCTAGGAGCCAGCAATGTCCCATTGTACTGGGATCCAATGTATAGTTAAAATATCCCCTTGTGCTAGGAACCAGTAATATCCTATTGTGTCAGGAGCCAACAAAGAACACTTAGTGGCATGGGTGCCTGACGATCTGCAGCCTGAGTCCTATAAACTTGGTCATGTAGGAACCTAACGATCTATTGCTAGAACTCAATGAAATAGGTGGCATGAGAGCCTAAAAATCTGTAGCCATATCCCTCTGAACTTGATGGTTTGAAAGCCTAAATATCAATAGCCAGATTTTTGTGAACATTTTGTTATGAGAGCCTAAAGATTTGTAGGTAGATCTCATAAGAGCCTAAAGATTTGGGTCGATGTCCTTTCTGTAAGGCCGTCGGTGAATTGCCTATTTAATATAAGAGCAATGGTGCTTACCTAAAGCCCGCTTATAGGATTAAACCTCCACTTTTTATTGAATCTAATTAAGGTGATAGTCAAAGTATAGATGTCATACATGACGATTATTGATGCAATTATAAGATAATTTAACGTAGACTCATAGATGGACATGGTTGTGTGCCTTTCCTATAGGGTCATTACAAAGCATAATTGCACACTTCTTTGATATAGGGATTCTTAAGTGGTCAAGGCCAAAGGTGGGCCAGAAAATATGCTAAAGACCCATGTATAGATGCTGGTGCACTCACTAGCTTAGGTTAGATTATACATGTATGTCCACTACGCATATTTATGATGATCTAACCCCGTATGCATATAGGTGGAGGTCTCATGTTAAGTTTAGGTCCATGATATAAGACTTGAGTAAAGTTAAGGAGAATGATAGGCTAAGCATGGTGTTTTCTGTAGCTTTAGTTGTAGCCTACCATAGGAGTGGTAACAAGTTGAGTGCTTACTAGTTTAGGCTAGATCATGTAGTATACATTGCCTAGGATAGGGATCCCTTCTTTTTAATGAAGGAGTGACCTTTAATTTTGTATGAAAATGCTCCTAATTTGAAGACAGCCTACAATTTTTGTTTCTTATAACAAAATCCCCAAATGTGTAGACACAGTAATAATTAGAGATGTTTTTACAGGTATTATTTGGAATAGCCCCCAGTCCAGTAGAATAAATGTGATCATCTCCATGTTGGAAAATGCTTACTATGAAGGAAAGCTTAGTTGTGTAGGGAAATGTATGGAAGCCATCTGTCTTTGGGAGCCCTTGCTTGGAGAATCTAAGACTAGAAATGAGTTTCTAATGCTTGATCTTACAACAATGATTGAGATGAAGAATTCTGAAGAATGAAATGGAGGTCCGATCAGAGGCTATTATGACTGTGAAAAAGGGGTAAAGTGGATGAATTATTTGTCTATGTATGATTTAATGAAAGCATCCAATGAACTACTTCTTGTTCTCAAAAATCAAGGTTTTATTTCCTTCTTCTCCTTTGGCTTGGCCCACCTTTTCTCATTTCAGACCAGCCACACACACACACTCTCTCTCTCTCTCTCTCTCTCTCTTTAAGACAAAAGGACTTAATTGAGATGTTTCTTCATAAAAATAAGACTTCGTAGCCAAGCCTTAGAGTGACTAGCTATGTATCCAACATGAAATCAGGGTAGTCATAGATCGGGAGTAAGAACGTGTAGCCCAAAGAAGGGATGCCTCATGGAGGACAATGGACTCTAGGGTTAGGGTGCCAAAGGAAGAGGAATCGGGCTGGAGGCTCAAATAACCTTTGTGAAATCCCTATGTATGTATGGGTGATGAAGTTAGTGTGAATCAATAATTTCTTCATTTCTTTATTGTTCTTCTTTTCAAGTTTTTTTTTTCAATTCTGCTTTTCGCTCTCTTTTGTTTGTTGGTTTTCTGTTTTTTAAATTTTCTCTTTCCTCCATATATGGGCTTTTTGGTATGAACCTTTTTATTTCTAATTTCGATGTCTCTCATGACACACTTCTACTCACTAGTTAGGTTAGATGTGAGTATGAAAGAAGTGGTAACTTTACAAAGATATCAATGTAGTTTATCAAAGGAGGCTGGGCATATCCTTTAAAGCTGCATGACCTATCATGAAGAAATTTTTGATCTCTCCCTTTTAGATGATGGACTGAAATCCTTGGTCTCTTTTTTATTCTATTTCTCTCACTCTCCTTTTGTCTAGTTGGCCTTGTGAGATTTTCAAGTTAGCCCATCTTCTTTTTCTTTTCCCTTTTCCACATTTTTTAAACTCTGGATTCCTCATTGATAAGAGCATTTTAACAAGGAAGAGGAAAAATATAGAATAGGTTCAGGAAGTATGAAAGTATTGACGCTTTAAGACTTAGACTTAAAAAATGGGAGATGTAGTGGATAAGTGAAAGGACTCTCGGATTAAAGTTATGAATGCAAGTTCAAGAGGTTGGTGGTGCTCTTTAGATCCTTTGGTATGGACATATGCAGTAGGCTTAGTGTTGAAAGCCTAAAATTAAGGGATTACCAATGCTTAGTCTCTTATCTCAATATCTTGTATGAATAAGAGAACCTTTTCTAAGCGATTTTGTGAGCTTCATGTAAAGATCTTGGGTCTTAGTGTTAAATATAAGCCTACGGTAGGTCCACTTATCTTGACCTAAAGCGAACTTTTCTTCTTCATTTATTTGGGATTTTAGGGTGAATCCCTGAATTACCTAAAGGAATTTCTAGGTTTAGGCTTCTTAACTGTTTGTCTAAGGTCCATAGCTAGAGTTTCATGCTCATTAAATTTTACGATCACTTCCGAAGTTGTCCCATTATTGATTTACTTTTGGGTTGCCATTAGGAGTAATATTTATTGGCCTACATCTAAGTTCCATTTGTCTTATTTTCCCTATCTTGAGTAATAAGGTGGTAGTTTGAAAGATGAAATGTGATGAACGTAGGCAATGGAAGAGAATGATTATAGGTCTTGGAGATTGGTTAAGGGAAATGTCAACTCAAAAGGGGAAGATTGGTTGGTAGGCTTCAAGATTTACGCTAGGCTGGAAGAGATAAGGTCAAACTATTAGATTTATGCTGCTAGTTTTATATGAAATCCGAACTTAACTTCTACTAGAGTCTAGGTTGGACTTAGACAGTTGACATGTGGCACTAAGTTGGGTATAGATCGATCTAAGATGAGTCAAAGACTTGTATTAGGGCATGACTTTGGTTTGTTATGCCTAGAAGGGGCTAGTTTAGGCATATGGATGGATCTAAGTGGTCTCATGCATGGATCCTAAGCCTAGGGAGTACATGTATAACGCATGAACCACTGACTTATGCATGGTTCAAAAATCTTGGTCCTAACTGAACTTATATGCTATGGATAAGATGTATGACTGGATGCCAACCTACAATGGACTAGGGCTCTAAAAGTGTAATTGGCTACATTATGGACTTTAAGCCTAAATGGACTTATGGGCTATGCTCGATGAGACCAAATGATGTATGAAACATTGTGTCAGGTAGCCCATAATTGATATGTTAAGACCTAGTAATGACCGTTAGAACTCCCTAACATATAATGAGACTTGCAAGCTCATGACTTAAAGTATCCTAGAACTAGAGTAATAATATTAACCCTCATGTTATAATGCAGGCAACTCCTAGAAACTGGATAACTTCTTACTGGTCTTCTTCTAATGCAAGGCCAAAATATTTGGACCTAGTTTAAAGAGCATAATTAGGCTTTATGGGTCTAAGAGTTGACCACATCTTCAATTAAGTTAGACTAACATTTTCTTAACCTCAATTCCTAGACACAATAATGACTTTATAAACTCTAAAGCATCAATGCATGAGTCTTTTAATAGAGGCCAATTTTAGATAGTCCACTATAGTTACAAGTATTCATAGAATCACACATGCATATGAATCCTAACGTAATTCAAACTTCTAAGTGATAAGTGGTTTAGGTAAGGTCTAGAACAGTCCTTTTGCAACCCCGAATGCTTCGCTATACATGGGTCATATGCAAAGACAAGAACATTAAGTTGCTTTCTCATATTTCACGTGGATTAAGGAAAGTACACTACAAGTGGAAGAAATAGGTGCCAGCTCAGTTGGAAGTCTTAGCGGACCCATCGAGTAACTAGCTACTTTTCCAAATCGGTAAAGACGAGGTTTAACCTAGAGTTGCTGTTAGCTTCAGTAAAGCAACACCTCTAACCCAACAATGCCAAATGCAAGTGTAATCAAAACAATTTTCCATTTTGATTTTTAAATCTCGCACTCTTAAAAAAGTATCACTAGGGAAGTCACCACTGTAAGGACTATGACTCAGAATGCAGATGCAATCCCCTGAGAACTATTGGACCCGCTTGCTAGGCTCATAGTTTGAATTTTATTTTATTTGCCTTCTTTTATTTTCAGCTAAAATTACTCAGAATACAACAAAAGGTTGGGCTCGAACTTAGGAACCCTACCCGGTTCCAAACAGTGCTGGTGATCGCTTAGTGTAGAAGGCTGGACAGCAATCCTGATCCAGTTGAGCTCCTTTTGGCTAGGGCAGAGTCTAGCTCTCCAACCCCGACATAGGTTCCATCTGGATCATAGGAGCATTATCTGCATCCCGAGCTAAAATTCCTATTCTGCCTAGTCCAAAAGCTTAAATGAAAATAATGAAATAATGAAATTCATTTGATAGCCTAAAAGGGACAATGGTCTTGTTTTTTAATGAGGTTTTCGAAAGGACCCCAAATAATCCTTAAAATGGAGACCATATGACTTCATAGGTTTAAATCGAAGACTAAGGCTCTGTTCTTTTTAGTGGAAAATGATGGGTGTGGGATGGGTGAGTGCGGAAAAAGGGGGGAAGGAGTGGGTGAGAGTTGGTAAGAAGGGTATTTTTTTTTAAGTGTGGGAAAGGAGGGGAAGAAGTGGGTGAGAGTGGGTCGGAGTTGAAAGTAGTTGAATAAAGTTGGGGAGTTGGTTTAAGTTATATATTTTTGTATTTTAATGTATTTTTTTTATTTATGATAGTAAGTAACGATCTTAAAATTAAATTTTGAATAGAAAAAAATTTCTTTATGTGTTTAGTCGGTTACAAAATATTATTTGATGGTCGTTGTTGCCCCCCAAAAAATTTAAATTTTCGTAAATGAGTTGAATCAGTTGCGGATGTTAATTTTTGCTGTATATTTCCAGAATTTGTTAATTTTCACCGAAATTTAAAGTTAAATATCGTACTGTACGTTGCGCAAATATGGTTTACTTTGGTTGGGTTACAATTAATTGATTGTTGAAGTTAAAATTATATAGACAATTCTCATTTTTTGTGTGCAAATTATTTATTCACATTTTACAACATTTTTGTACTGTCTGACTGAAATTGGATGTCACTATTCCTCAATTCTTAATTACGTTAACGATACCGATGAAATTAGTTTGAAATTCGAAATCAGATATCACAAAAGATATTATCCGAATACAATCTTATTATATCTAACTGTAATCCACAAATCCAATAAGAACATGACATGTGTCATGTATCTGTCTAATGAATATTCGGTTTCATATGAAATTAGTGAAATTATTGCTTCACTTTCTATCGTCAACAACAAATGCTCATCTCACAACGTAAACGATTACCATTACTTTTACAACCGTTAACATTTACAACATCCGTTAGTTCTATCGCGAACACCGAACAAAAACATCTGTATTTTATGTCACGATTTATGATGGCCGGAAAATAATGTGTTACATATGCCACAACAACAATCCACGTGTTGGTGATGTATAACAAAAATTTCGGAGTCAACGAAAAACCATTTCTAGCCATCTGTTCCATATAAAAATTAAACTAAAAACATTTACCACTCACGAATAACTAACATTTGCTTATCAACGCAAAAATTAAAAAAATACAAAAATTACTATTTCTTTAATATGTACAACATAAATAATTTCATGTATAACTTATGGCACAACTTACAAATATTCTAATAACATCTGAAAAATAAATAAAACTCTTCATAATTGGTATTAGACTACTCGGACGTACGATTATATCAATTATAAGAGTTTTCAAACTATGCCAAATATTAATTATAGGTAGAAGTGGGTGAGAGTGGGTGAGAGTGGGAAGGAGTGGTATTTTTGTTTAAGTGTGGGAAAGAGTGGAAAGAGGGGGGAAGGAGTGGGTGGGTGTGGGAAGGAGTGGGTTGGGTTCATTAAACCACGAAAAGAACAGGGCCTACGATTTGGGAGCAAAAATACGATATCATGACGGAGTGCATACGATATCCTCCATCATCACTAATGGCCTCTACTAACCAAACGAGACATTAGAATTAATTTTCACTTGCATAAAAAGAAACATGCAGCATATTAAATATAATAATAAGAAATCAAAACATCATGTGAAAATGAGAAATGGTAACATTAATATTTATAACGGGCGAGGACTAAATCACCAAAGATCATATATTAGAAATTAAATAAAGTTGACAAAAGAAAAATGGCAGGGGAAAAAAGAGAAAGGTAGGTTTCAAAGATTGGCGCGCTCAGGTTACCTGCTTGAGTAACTCAGGGAACCCCGGAATCGAGAATACTAAGCCTTGACTTGTGCCTTAAAGTTTTTGAGGATAGATTTGAGAAGGGTTTGGTTAGGTTCTTTAGACCTCTCAATATTGTCACGTAGTTTTCTGAGGGTCTATTTGTGTGGGTAAGGGATGTTGGCATATTTTAAAGCCCCTCATTTCACTATCTGGGTGCCCCGATATCTTATTCAATTGGTTTACTATCATTCGATGTCTGGGGGCCCCTATGTCTTATTCTTTGAACCTCTTAGTATTATCACAAAGTTTTTAGAGGTTTTGCTTGTATGGGTAAGGGATGTTGGCATATTTTAAGGCTCTTCATTTTAATATCCAAGGGCCCATAATATTCGATTGGTCTATCACTTACATGCATTTTATAAAAAGGAGAGGCTTTTAGGTCAAATTTGGAACTGCAAGGCTAGCGAAAGATCCATTAGACAGACTAGCAAAAGGTCAAGCTTAGAGCTGCTAGGCAGGGGAAAGATCAAATCCTAGAGCTATCAGATTGGCAAAAGGCCAAATTCCTACCTACTAGACTGGGAAAAGGCCAAATCTTATAACCACTAGACTTGCGATAGGTCCACTGCATTGGAGAAAGGTCAAATCTCATAGTAGGCTAGTAAAAGGTCAAAGTTAAAACCGTTAGATCGGCGAAAGTTCGCTCGACTGGCAGAAGGTCAATTCAGAAATGCTAGAACTGTGAAGGGTCCGCTAGACTAGCAAAAGGTCAAACATTCATAACTGCTAAATCAGGAAACGTTCATTATATATGCAAAAGGTTTACATCAACCTCCGTCATGGTGAAAGCTAGTGGATGCCGAGCTTTAGGACACTCATTGGCTAAGTTAGGCATCATTAGCATCCGTCAAGGCGAAGGTGGATAGGCACCAGGTTTCCAGTCCTCCAGCGACCAAGTCTAGGCATCATCACTTTCCAATAAGTATGCACAAATAAATTTCTTTACTTTGACCTACATCTTACTTAGGTGTGGTCAAAGTGGGGCTAACTATAGACATCAAAGAGGTGTCTCCTTCTTATATAATGCTCGATGATGATAATCGATCGATTAAGACTCGAGAATCTTAGGATATTGAAATAAAGAACCATAGGTGCCAAAATTCCTTAACCCATACATCTACGCTTAAAAATGCCCACAAAAGGCTACTCAAGCCCAAAAAGTCCAGATAGGCCCGAATTAATGATGTTTGAGGACTAGTTGAGATGTATTTTGTATTTTTGCCACACTTTAGGGTCTATAAAATTATTGCGTTTAGATACTAATATTATTCATTGAATAGACTTTCTATATATTATGCATCAAAATCCGATAAGCAATGGAAGGATATAAGTTGATTATTAAGATGTGCATTCAAAATAATGCTTGTTTACTATTTGATTTGGTCTTCCACACCTATCTAAAAATTAAAAAATTAGTGTCATTAGAAACTAGACTCAGTAAATTTTATAGTACAAAAGAAAAATACTCAAAATAGAGGTCGCATGTGAAAGTTAAAGTCAAAACAAGTTGGACTGTTTGCAACACAATTCGGAACATGACTGACTTCTTGTCTAGTGAAGCTTGTTGGGCTCCTTGTTTTTGATGTATCTTCCAAAAACCCTAGCTAGTGACTAAAAATACAGAAAATCTTAGCTCACGCGGCACCAATTATCGAGAAACTATAGGAAACCCTCTTTTCCTGAAGCTATAAATTCTACGCCGGCCTAATTTTCACAGACGCAACCAAAACCCCATAAAACTCTTAGATAATACTGAGAAGATCAAAGGGCCTAATCAAATACTTTTCAAATCAATCGTCAAAATCCTTTAAAACACGAGTCAAGGCTCGATATTCTTGATCACATGGTTCTCTAAGTCATTCAAGCAGGTAACATAAGGGCGCTAATCTTTCAAACCTGCATTTCTCTGTGTCCCTTTCCCTTTTTCTTTTGCTTAACTTCATTTAATTTCAGATATGTAATATTGTTATCTTATTCCCTGCTCACTGTAAATATTAATTGTAACATTTCTCTTTTTTACTTAACGCTTCATGTTTTTATTGTTGCATTTAATATGCTATATGTCTCTTTTTATGTTAGTGCGAATTAATTATGATTTCCCATTTTCATTAGCAGAACCTGTTAGTGAAAATGGGTGATATTGTGATGCATTACATAACGATATTGTACCTTCACTCCTAAATCTAGATCATTGGTCTAAAGCTATAGAGCCAAATGGTCCCATTTCAGGGTTTATTTAGGGGTTTCTGAAAACCTCTTTAAAAAATGAACCTATCGTGCCTTGCGGTGTGCCTTTTGGTTTATGGTTCTTTTTGGAGAGTAGATTTAGTTTTTAAGTTTTTCTATAATCTCACTAGCAACAATATTGAATGAATTGCATTGTGTTGTTATTTTCCAGCTTAACCTTTTCGGATAGGTAGAATTGGGATTTTGGCTTGTGATGTTGATTACAACCTCATAATCTAGACAACATCGCTATTTGGGCGACAAAGCTAGTCCCCATCATAACACGTGATGGGTTCTTGGATCAAGATTGTTGTCTAGCTTCCAATTATTACTTTTTAGAACTGGGAAGCCCAAACTTCTGCTTCTAGCAAAAAATAAAAAAATTAATTAAAATAACATTCAAAATAAGCACCTAGCAATTATGTCCAATTTGTTCATTGCAGACCCATGGATCCTGACTATGTTCCTGGGTAAGAGCACGACAGGGCTTCGTGGTCCTAACAGTCAAAAACTACTTAGGTTAGGGAGCCTATCCAAGTTTCAGAATTTATAAGTCCTACCCTATTCCAAAATATTTAATGCAAAAATCGAAAGGAAAATAGATGAAAAAAATCAAATTTATTAAAATGAATAGAATTGCCAGTGAATCTTAGGAAATAATTTATGAAGACAGTTTTACTCTCTGAAATGAAATATAAACTGAAAGGGACAGAAGGTTCATTTCAAAAAGGTTTTTAAAATGCCCCCAATTGATCCCTAAAGTGGGGAACGTCTAACTCTATAGGTTCAAACCAAGGATCTAAATTTGGAAGTGAAGGTATGATATCATGATGGATTGCTTCACAATGTCACTCATCATCACAAACGGCCTTCACTAATCAAATAAAAAATAGAATTAATTCACACTAAACACAAAAACATGAACACATTATAATCTAATGAAGTTAATAACAAAATTTAAAGACACAATATTGGCCTAAAGATGCATAGAGAAACAATACAATAATCAAGATAATTACAGTAGACGGGGACTAAATTACCAAAGATTGAATCTTTCAAATTAAATACATATAAACTAAATAAAGATAGAAAGGGAAAATGGGAAAGGTATGTTTGAAAGATTGGCATCCTCAGGTTACTTGCCTAAATGACATAAAGAACCTCAGGTTTGAGAATATCGATCTTTGGCTGGTGCCTTAAGGGGTTTTAAAATTTATTTGAGAAAGATTTGGTCGGGTTCTTTGAATCTCTCAGTATTGTCTCAATGTTTTCTAAAGTTCTTGCCATATTTGAAGGCTAGGTAAGATGTCGAATTTATAGTTGTCAAGGGTTTCGCGGAACTTTATGCCACATGAACTAGGGTTTTTCTCTAGTTTGAGTCAGCAGCTAGACTTTTAGAAGATAGGTTAGAAATAGGGAGACGGGTCAGGCTCTACTAGGCAGAAACCTGATAGTGTCCTAGGTTAAGGTGTACATAGTCAAACTTGTTTTAGTCATAACATTCATGTCCAACCTTCATTTGAGTGATTCTTTTTTTTTTTTAATTACTTGAACTCTTATTGAGAATAATTTCTAATGACACCGATGTTACACTTTTTCGATAATTGTGTAGTAGGAAATAAGTAAAATATTTAACAATTGTCATGTCAACACACGGCTCAGTAATCAACTTATGTCCTTTATGTTGCTTATCTAATTTTGATCCATAATACGCCCATGATAAAACTTAGTCAATAATGAATATTAGTTTCTAAACTTAATAATTTTGTGCACCCTAGAATGCAGTGAATATATGGAATGAATCTCAGATGTCGAACACTGTTAATTTGGTCCTACTTGGACTTTTTGGGCTTGATTAACCTTTTGTGGGCATTTATGGGTTTAGATGTGTGGGTTAAGGATGTTGGAACATTTCAAGGCTCTGCATTTCAATATTTAAAGGCCCATAAATTTTATTTGATTGGTTTGTTATTATTTGACATTTTGGGTGTGTTTGGTAGGGGGGAAAATCATTTTCCCTAAAATTGATTTTCCCATTTTACACCATTTGGTAAAACAAGGAGGGGAAAATCATTTTCAGAGGAAAATTATTTTACCCCATTTGAAGGAAATTGTTTTCCCTTGAAAAAGTAGGGAAAATGACTTTCCATGCCCGATTTTCATTACCCAATTTTGTTTCTCGTTCTATTTTCTTTTAATTGTGCCTAGAATCACTCCGTTTTCACTCTCATTCTGTCTCTCATTCTTCCCCTCTTCTTCATGTTCATCATCTTCATCGATGGTTTCCATCGTCAATCTTCGTAATTATTTCTTAAGTTCTCTAAACTTGTTATTATTGCCATTTTGAAGAACTTCGCAATATGAGACACCCATTGTCTCCCCATTCACCATTTTCTTTAATCTAGGTTTAATATCACTCAAAGTCAACTAGATAATCCTTGAGAATACTGGAAAAATTGAGATTCATTAATGTTGACTCTCTCTTTTTCTGAGTTTATTATCGGGTATATTTCTTACTGATGTTTTGAGTTTGATTTTGAAGAAGAGTGAGAAACAGAATTCGTTGGTTGGGTTGGGTCAGAGCAGTGAGCAGGGGAGAGGGTTGGTAGTAAAAAGAAATGAAGTGAGGGCGGAGGGATTCATTCTATCAAATAGTAAAAAATGAAGTGCAAAAGAAAATTATTTTCCATTCTACCAAACAGCTGAAAATGTAAGTGGAAAATCATTTTTCTTGGAAAAATATTTTTCATGGAAATAAATTTTCTTGGAAAATGATTTTCCCCCCTACCAAACACACCCTTTATAAAAAGAAGACACTTTTTAGGCATACATAATTAGCCCCAGTTTGACTAAGCCTTGGTAATGGTAAGTTTAAAGTAAAGAACTTTATTTGTGCTTGCCTATTTGAAAGTGATGATGCTTAGATTTGGTAGTGGAAGACCTAAAGCCTAGTGCTTATCCACTTTTGTCGTGACGAATACTAATGATGCTTGAACTTGCCCGATGATAGTCTTGAAGCTTAGTGCTCATCCACTTTCACTGTAACAGAGGGTAATGTGGACTTTTGCTAGCCCAACGATTCTAAATTTTTGACCATTTCCTAGTTTAACATACCTTCTACTAGTTTAGCCCTTCTGAATCAACCTTTTACTGATCTTGTGGTTCTAATTTTAACCTTTCACCAATCCACTAGTTTTGGGATTTGACCTTTTGCCAATCTAGCCAACTTTTAGTCAATCCATCAATTATAAGATTTGACCTTTCACCAATTTGGCAGTTGTGAATTGGACCTTCTAATGGTGTAGCAATTCTAAATTTGCCCTTTCAAAGGTCTAGTGGTTCTAAGACATAACTTTTTATCAATTTAGCATACCTTTTACCAGTCTAAGGGTTCTGAGATTTGACCTTTTGCCAGTATAATGGTTATGAGTTTAGCCTTTCACTGGTCTAGCAGTTTTGCATTTAGCCTTTCACCAATCGAGCAGTTCCGAGATCGATAGCATGAATCCTGAAGGCCTATAGCAAGGTCCTCGTGAACTTGATGGTGCGATAGCCTGAATACCTATAGCCAAGGCCATGTGAGTTTGACGGTACGAGAGGGTTGAAGACCTATAGCCAAGCCCCTCTGAACTTTATGGTATGGTAGCCTAATGACTTGTAGCTAGATCCTCGTACACTTTGCGGTGTGAGAGCCCGAATCCCTATAACTAGGTCCTTGTGAACGTAGTGGCATGAGACCCTAAAGATCTATAGCTAGATCCTTTTAAACTTGGTGACGTGAGAGCCTGGAGACCTATCGTTAGGCCCTTATGATCTTGGTGGCGTGAAATTCTGAAACCCTATAGCCAGATCCTTATGAACTTGATGGCATGTGAGTTGGAAGACCTACAGCTAGATTGCTATGAACTTGGTGGCCTATGAGCCTAAAGACTTGTAGTTAGATGTCTATGAACATGATGGCGTGAGAGTCTATTCCTGATATGTCATTAATCAGGTGTTGAAATGCCAAATCTCCAACTTTGACCTTTTTTCGATTATGCACTGGTGTCATCTTCTTTTGATAAAAGCCTGTTGAAGTTAAAATGTCCTAGATGCATGTGAACTTGGTGGCATGTGAGCCTGAAGACTTGTAGTTAGATGCGTGTGAACTTGATGACGCGAGAGCCCGTTCCCGATTTATCATTAATCACATGTTGAAATGCCAAATCTCCAAGTTTAACCTTTTGTTAATTATGCATTGGTGTCATCTTCTTTTGATAAAAGCCTATTGAATTTAAATGTCCTAGATGTTAAGGGTTCCTTTTATACTAAGATAAATAAGATGAGATGTCCACTATGGCTACATCCTCTTGAACTCAGTTACTTGATATGCTGAAGTTGGGTTGATGTTCTTTGCATAAGGATGTGGGTGATCACCTATTCAATATAAGGGTGATGATGATTCTATAAATCTCTCTTTGAGGATAGAGCCCCACTTTGATTAAGCCTCATTAAGGTGTGAGTCAAAGTATATATGTCTTCTACGACAATTATTGACATAATCTTAAGAACCTTTAATATAGTTTCATAGGTGACCAAGGTTATATGCCCTTCTGGCAAGATCGCTATAAAGCTTGATTGCATAATTTTTTGAACTATAGTTCCCTTATTGATTAAGGTGAAGGGCAGGCCATTACATAGGCAAAAGATCCATGTATAAATGTAAGTACACCAGCTATCCTAAGTAAGACTATGAATGTATGCTCATAATGTATACATGTTATGACCTAACCTCGCAGGCTTACATGTGTATGCCTCATGCTACGTTGGGAATCCATTAGATAAGGTTGATTAAGAAACATGAGTCTGATGTGTTAGGCATGGTGTTGTTTGGTAGCCTAGGCTGTAACATACTATAAGAGGGTAAAACATTAAGCAATTCTTGGGTTAGCTCAAGTTATAAGATATAAGCTACCCAGGAAAGGGAATCTTTATTTTTAATTAAAGTTTTGCATCAAAGTGCTTTTTTTAAAAGGAAACGCCCCATAATTTCTGCTTGTAGCAATAGGAAACCCTAGATGTGTAAGGATGGTGATAGTCAAAGATGTTTTTGCTGGTCTTAATTAGCCTCAGTCTAATAGAGTAAATGTGATCATCCCCATGTTGGGAAATATTTATAGTAAAGGAAACCTTAGTTATGCAGGGAACTATATGGGAGCCATCGGTGTTGGTGAGTTCTTACTTGAAGAATTTGATATTGGAAATGAGTTTCTAGTTCTTGATCTTCGACCATCATTGAGCTAAAGAGTTCTAAATAATGAAATGGAGGAGATATTAGAGGGTATGATGACTTGGAAAAAGTGGTAAAGTGGATGAATAGTTCGCTAAGCCTGATTTGATGGGAGCATTCGATGAAATGCTTATGTTTTTCAAAACCCAACATTTTATTTGCGTTTTCTATTGCTTGGCTCATCTTTTTAGGTTTTTGAAGCACCCACTATTTTTTTGAGAGACCGAAGGCCTCATTTGAGATGTTCCTTCATGGAAAAGAGTCTTCATGGATAGGCCTTAAAGAGATTGCATATATATCCAATACGGCATCAAGCCTGTAGTAGTTTGGAAGTAAGAGCATATAGCTTAATAGAGGGATGCCTCTAGGAGGACTTTTAAGGTAGGTAGGATCAGTGTGCCAAAGGAAGTAAATCAGTATAAAGGCTCAAATGACCCTTATGAAATCTGCAAGTGTTCATAGGTAATGAAGTCACTGTGAATCATCAAGTTCTTCCTTTCTTTATTCAGCTTCTTTTCAAGCTTTTTTCCATTCTTCTCTTCTCTTTTTTTTTTTTTACTTCTTATTTTTCTTGTTTTTTCTACTCTCTTGGGATGGGATCATTTGGTTCGAACTCTTTTTTTTATTACGAATTTCAATGTCACCTATGACACACTTCCACTCCCTGGTTAGGCCAGATGTAGTTATGAAGAAACCGCTTGTTCAAAGGATCCAATGGCTTCCAGATGGTAGCTTATCAGGTTTAACAAAGTTATTAATGTAGATTACCGAAAGGAAGCCGTCTATTATATTCCATGTCCTTCACTGCTCCATGACTTATAGCAAAGAATTCTAATCTTTCCCCTTCCAAATGATAGATTAAAATCCTTAGTTTCTTTTTTAATTTTATTTCTCTCCCTCTCCTTTTGGCTAGCTCAACATGTACGGTTTTCAAGCTAGCTCCTCTTTTTTCTTTTTCCTTTTAAAAATTTTTAAATCTTAGATTCTTTATTAGGTAAGAACATTTGAGTAAGGAAAGATAAAAAATAGAATCGGCTTAAGAAGTATGCAAGTATTGAAATTTCAGACATACACTCAAAAAATGAGATAATTAGTAGATAAGTGAAAGGCTCTCTAACTCAAGTTATTAATTCAAATTCAAGGTCCATAGCTAGAGTTTCAAGCTTATCAAATTTTGCGATCACTTCCCTAAGATGCCCCATTAGTCACTTGCTTTTGAGTTTGTCATTAGGAGTAATCTATATTATCCAGCATCTAATCATTGTCTCACATCTTCCTTATCTCCAGTGATAAGGTGACTATCAAGGCATAAATCATGCATTGTTTTAACAATCATTTTGATTATATTATATATATTATTTCATCTAATTTACTTTATTTTACATGTTTTTCAGGTTAAGCGTTAATAAAATGAAGAGGAGAAGAGAAGATGTCGAAGTTCAGATTTTACACGCTAAGTTATCAAGTCGGTCCAAAAATAATGATTTATGAAAAAATATTATTTCCATAATGATTTATTTGGGCTAAGGTTACAAAATTATTGCTCCTAATTAAAGAGAAATTAGAAGACTCGGAAGAGAAGGAATCCAAAGAAGAAAACCTTATTAGAATAATACTATTAAAAAAAACCCTACCTTTTCTCCTCAAAAATCCCCCACGCCTCACCCCGTACACCACGCCTAATCCTCCTCTCTCACCTTCTATCTGTCTCTCATATTTTCCTCCTTCACGCCATACACACCCCCGCCAACACATATCATCACCATCATCATCAGCCGACCATCTCCATAATCAGCTTCCAACCCCAAAATTTCCACCAACTAATGCCTATCCCCCTCAAAATCTCCCCTTCACGTCACCCCCTCGAGTCTTCATAACCTCACTTCCATCATCATTATTATCGACCATCCCCATCATTAACACATCATCACACCTCATCGATCACCATCGATCCCAAGTAAAGTAGTATTTGTCTTATTTATTTTTATTTTTATTTTATTTTATTTCTTTTGTGTTTAGTTTATTGTTAAACATGAAAGCTTTGGTTAATTGTTGTGATTTTATTTCTAATATGAGTGAGTAATTCCCATGTACTTAGTATAATTTATTTGAAACCATGCTAAATTAATTATTTTGAAACGAGTTTTGTGTTTTATGGTATTGTTTATGATATTCGCGTTAGATTAATTAGAATGCATGCTAGTTAGTTTAATATGAATTCATATAATAGTTTAAAAAACTTTCATACACAAAAGTTATAATCTTTTGGATATTAGTATCACCCTAATCAATTATAGATGGCTCAAATCCATCTCTTTTAACTAGATAATTATTAAAGATCTTTGTAAAATCAATTTGCTGATAAATTAGTTACAAGGTATTAGATGATGTTTTTCTAATACTTAATGCTCTAGTTTGATTAAATTCTTGCGCTGGTGTTAGAGTTAGCAAAACTAGTAGGGTTTATATTAGGGCTGGATCTAAATAAACTATAATATAAGGAAATACCGGGAAGATCGGCTAATGGATGTCTTCTACAGTCTAACTCATGGATAAATCAATTTGTGTGTTGATGATAAATATTAATTTGTATGGTGGATATAGATTATGCTAAGTATTTTTCATAAATTTGGTATCGTTGATAATTTTTTCCTGCTTTTTAGTTAATATCTCTAGTTTGTCAATTTTAATTCTTCAATTTATAAGCTTTAACCTCCCCCTAAATGTATAGTCTTTTAGGAGTGTCTTAGTGATTTTAGATTAGTTATATTTTGGTTTTTAGTGTGATTATAATTTTCAGATTTATTTTCTACTCTAATTTTGTCATTTATTTACTGGTTGGTTAGAAATTAAGTTAAAAATAGCTCCTTTTGTGTTTCTTCATGGTTTATTACATTTTAGGGTTTACATAGTATCCTAATTTGCCTCTATTTAATTTCGAAACATTCAGAAATTATTTGATAATTTTTCATAATTATTTCGTAAATTGGGTATGTGCAGGTTTTTATTTTAATAAATTTGAAAATTACATTTTTAATTTTTATTTTATGCTTTTAGGGATTTGATTGATTCCAAAAAATTATATTTTAAAATCTGGGTACTTTTTTATTTATTTTCTTATTTATATTACTATAGTTTATTATTTCTCTAATTTTGGATTTTATTTTCTACTTTAATTTTCTGTAGTTAATTTTCTGTTTTCATTTTTCTGAATTTAATTACATATGATTTTGGAGATATAAAGTTATCAACTTGCAGAATATTAATTTAGATTACTTCGTGTGATTTTTAATACTAATTTTTTGCGAGTTATTTTCTGTTTTAATTTTCAGTCTAATATTGTGTGATTATTTTTGTTTTTATTTTTCCTAAATATTTAGGATAGCTATTTAGTGTTTTTATTTCCAGAAATAAATTTAGAATATTTACGGGCAATATTAAGTAATTTTTCTAGATTTTTACTTGTTTAATTTGATTAGTTTTTGTAATATAAAGAGAAAGTAAAATAAATTATAGTAGTAAATTTAATTAGGTTTAAACTAACTTACTATTATAATCTTTCCTCGCTGGATCGATCTCTACTTTCCTATGCTATAAATCTTAGTTATAAATCAAAGTAATTGTTTAATTTGTAACTCTACAACAAGCATTACAGTGACAGTTTGGAACATTGAATGTAATAGAGGTGCATAGTTAAAAGGGAAGGTTAATGATCTTAGATGTTGGTTGAGATAAGATGATTAGTGACTTACGACAAGTGTGAGAAGATGATGGCTTGGTGGGCTTTGAAGTTTAGGCTAGGATGGGAATGAGTAAGTTCAAGGCGCAGAAATCAGGCCTTATCAATGACTGGGCTCTAAGTTGCGCTTAAACAATGAACCCATATGCCTAAGTTGCATCTAAGTCTAGCTCATATAACTCATGGGCCTATAATGGGCCTAAGTATGACTGTGGTTTGCTTTGCTTTGAATGGGATACTTTAGAAGTGTGGATGGATCTACGCGAACTTATGCATGGATCCTATATGTAGGGAATGGACCTGCGATGTATGGACAATGGAATTATGCATGGATCAAGTGGCTTGGTCCTAATTGAGCTTACTATGAATAAATGCATGATTAGATGCTACCTAGAATGAAATAGAATTGCTGTGAAGGTCTAATGGGTCACATTATTGACTTTGGGCCTAAATAGACTCATGGATTATACATGATGAGTCCAACTGATGCATGACTCTGTGGGCCTATGCAGCCAATAATTGATGTGTGAAGACCTGATAAAGACCTTTCGATGTTGAGACTTGCAAGTTCATGGCTTATAATAACTCGGACCTAGACTACTGGTGTCGACCCTCAAATTATGTTGTAAGTAAGGTCTAGAAATCGGACAATATGTTGGTCCTCTCCTAATGCAAGACCGGAACACTAGGACTTAACCTAATATAATAAGTGTAAAACCTTTCCCGCACCCTTAAGTGGGCCTAGACTAACATTTTCCTAACATAGGCCGATAGACACAACAATGACATTATGAATCCTAAAGCATCAATATGTGGGTCTTTCGATATGAGTTAGTTTTAGAAAGACCATTAGAATTCTAAACATTCACAGAATCACACATGCACATAAATTCTAGCCTAATCAAATGTTCAAAGGTGTTTAGATAAAGTTTAGAGTATCCTCTTGCAACCCAAATTCTTCATCATCCATGGGGCGCCTGACAAGACTGGAACATTCGTTGCTTTGCTATATATCATGTGAATTTAAAAAAGTACGCCACGAATGGGTGAAATAGTGGCCTGCTTAGTTGGAAGTCTTAATGGATCCACCAGACGGCTAACTATTTTCTCAAGTAGGTAATAGCAGGGTTTAACCTAGAGCCATTGTTTGTCAAAGTAAGGCAGCACTTGATGCGAAAGTAACTATTGCAAGTGCGATTAAAACAATTTCCCTTTTCGATTCTCAAGTTTCACCCTATTAGAACAAAGTCCCCACTGGAGATGCCACTGTAAGGACCACTACCCTGAGCCCTGCTGAGGTCCCCCGCGGATGGTTAGGCCTTGGCTAGTTGCACTCATGTGATTTTTAAATCTAGGACAATCTAAATAATCACCATTGCTTGGATTGAAGGTCAGCATAGTGCCTAACCCATGGATCCTGACCAGGTTCCATGATCTACCCCGCTTCCTTATTGCATTGAAAATAATTGAATAAAATCAAATTTATTAAAATTGATAGAGCCACTAGTGTGATCCTAGGGAAAAAACAAAAACTTATGAAGCTAGGTTCACATTCTAAAACGAACCATAAACTCAAAAGGATAGAAGGTTTATTTTTAAAAGGGTTTTGAAAGGCCGCTAATTAATGTCTAATGTGGGGACTATCTAACTCCATAAGTTCATTGACGACATCTACTAATCAAAATGGCAAATAAGATAATTTCACATTGCACGCAAAAACAGTCAACATATTAGAATCTTGCGCATTGAATAGTAAATTTTAAGAAACAATGTTAACGTAAAGAACATAAAGAAACAATCCAACAATCCAAATAACTACAACATGTGGGGACCAAATTACCAAAGATTACATCTTTGAAATTAAATAAAGTCAAATAAAAGAAAGAAGAAGAGGACAAAAGACAAAGCTAGATTTGAAAGACTGGCACCCTCAAGTTGCCTGCCTGAATCAGTTAGAGAACCCCAGGATCGAGAATATCAAGCCTTGACTTGTGCCCTAAACATTTTTAAGATAGACTTTAGAAGAGTTTGATTAGGTTCTTTGAAGCTCTTAACATTATCAAAGAATTTTCTAAAGTTCTAGCCGTGTTTGAAGGCTAGGCACGGGGCTGAATTTATAACTGTAGGAAATGTGAGTTTTCTAGGGTTTCTCGAAAGTTGATGCCACGTGACCTATGGTTTTTTCTTGTTAGAGTTGATGGCTGGGGCTTCTTAAAGATAGGTCAGAAACACAAACGTGGGTTAGGCTCCACTAGGCTGGAATCCGATCATTATTGGGTTGGGTTACAGACAATCTAACTTGTTTCGTTTGTAACTTTCACCTCCAACTCGAGTGATTCTTTTTTTTTTTGCAAAATTTTATATAGTCAAGTTTCTAATGACTCTAGGTTCCCAATTTTTGGATAATTTTCGATAGGAAATAATTAAAATGGCCAATTGGTGTCATTTCCAACACAAGTTTTAGTAATCGACTTATATCCTTTGCTTATTAAATTTTGATGAACAATATGTGATTAGAAAATTTATTCAATGAAGAATATTAATATATAAACTCAATAATTTTATCAACCCTAGATTGGGGTGAAAATATAGAATGAATCTTGACTAGATTGTCGAACATTGTCAATTCAGGCCTGCTTGGGGTTTTTGGGCTCGATTAGCCTTTTGTGGATATCTTTGGGTTTGGATGTGTGGGCTAAGGCATATTGGATATTTTAAGGATCTTTATTTGAAGCTCTGGGTGTTCCTAAGTCTTATTCGATTGGTTTATCATCATTGGACATTTTATGAAAGAAGCTACTTTTTAGGTGTCTAAATATTTAACATTTGATCGAATAATGCTATGCTGGTTCCAAAGTTAATAGAAAGAGTACATATGGTTCTTGCTAATTATTGGACAATCTCTTGTGTCATGTCGTCCAAGAAGCAAAATTTATTAGCCTTGTTCACTGCTAAGGCTGAATATATTTCTACCGGGGCATGCTCCTTAAAGACCTTAGATTGGACTATAAAAACATTATTGTCAAGTGTGATGACTATCACTGCAAGAAAATTAATATTTTGTAGCAAATTTTTAATTGCTACAATATATTGAAAACACCAAAATCTTTGTGGCAAAGTAAAATTTGCCGTTGAACATGTGGCATTATGTGGCAATTTTTAACAATTACCATTATACATGTGAGAGATCTCTTGTAAATTTGGCGACAAAAAACCATATACACGAAACTTGTGTTGAAGTAATAAAATTCCCTCCTCTTTGATTAAGAAAATAAAATTCCCTCCTTTTTTTTAAAAAAAAAATTACATTAGAATACTAATCCTAAATTGATTTCCCCCTCTCTCTAAAAATATAGCTTTCCAAATTAAAGAGGCTCCCTTAGATATTCTTCTTTGAATCCTACACCAATTAGGCTTGCAGTTGCGGTATATAATCAATCATCCTTCATCATAATTTCGCTTAATTTGGTAAAGCAAATTCAGTTTTGTTTGCAATTGATATGGAGAAGGTATTTCTCTTCTTTCTTCCTGTTCGTTAATCGCTACGAATCCCTAATCATTCTTAGATGAACTGATTTTTTTTCCCCCTTGAATTCATATGGGTTTACAGGTATTTTTTTGAAATTTAATCTACTACTACTATAATTGTGTCAATAAGTTCTTCTCCTATTATCAAGTGCTTACTATTGGAAGGTAATTAAAATTCTTGCTTCATTCTCTCATCTTAATTTTAGTGTTTGAAAGTAAGTTTTCAATGCTTGGGATCTGTTCATATAGCTTTTTTTGGGTTCCTTATTGTATCAATAATTGTTGAAGTTCGATTAAAACTATAAAACTATTGATGTTATTGTCTCATTGCTAAGGTGATTTTTTTGCTCGAATTCGTATGGGTTTATTATATATGCATATGGTTTGGATTTATCACTTTATGGAAACCCGCTAACTCTTGCAAGCTTAAAGTGATATCTCTTTCCCCTTCAAGCTTACCTACTACGGTACCAGCATGAATATGATCTCCACTAGATAGACGTAATGCTTTAGCTAGTACACGGTAGTGTATACCATGATTCTTCTGTCAATCAATAACTGCATGCATTGCACGGTGGATATGAAGAAGTAGACCATTATCTTGACACTAATTAGGCTAGAGGCAAGCTAGTATTTGCAGTGAATCCACCTATTATGTAGTCATGCATTACGATAGGAACACCCAATTCTCTAGCAAATACAACCCTTTTTATCATTTCTTCGTATGTACATGCGGTAGCATTCAAGTTATGCCCTTTGATTTCATCTGTTTGGGCCTGTGCTTTATAAATTGCTTTGGTACAAAATAAGAAACGGTCTCTCCAATGCATAAATGGTTGGGAGTTCACGTTTTCGTCATCTTTGGTAAAATCTAGTCTACCATGAAGACATTTATAAAATGTAGTTTTTAGCAGATAACCCTAATTTCGGCTTAATAGTGCATCTCAGTAGAGGACGGCCATACTTATTCAGTTGGTCTCTCTCAACTTGGATACTGTGTGGCAGGCCTTGGAAAGTTTTTATATTAGCAACTAGGATTCGCAAATCCTACAAATGTAGAGCACATAGGGCTTTGAACCCAAATACATTACCCACAATGGAAGTAAACATATTAGTAATAGAACCTTGTTCAAAAGGTCTAAGGGGTTAGCTACATAACAAATATACTGATTTTCTTCTCCAGGAACGGCATCGATGTGGTAGCATCATCCTTTGTAACGATCCAGAATGGTAAGTCCGTCAATCCATATAGTTATCCCTGCACCAGTAGAAGATTCGGCAGCTACTGCAGCTCCAACTTCTGCTGACGAAACTCCAGGTTGAGGAGTTACTCGGAATGCTGCCAAGATATCAGTATCCTGGGGTTGATGTTTAGGAGTATAATAAATCAATTTATAATCTTTAACGCCTACTTTAAATCCAACACTTGCTTTAGTTTCCGTTTATGGTGACATAAGTCCCTTCCTACAACTAAATTTGATTAAAAATTTTACAACAAAACAACAAGGTCAACTCGAAAAAATAGGCCTTAATGAAACCTTTTATAGGAATCTTTCAGCAAATTCCCAACTAATATTATCAACTAATCAAAATGGTTCGTTATTAGACCATGTATTTAATTCGCCAAAGACGTCCTTGTTGTATACTCTTTCATATATATGGTGCAACCGAACCCTTGTTTGTTTCTCAAGTTTCCAACTTCTTACCCCCTTTTGAATGGAAAGACCTAAATAATCTAAAATTCACTCTTGACAGTGAGATATGTTGTATATGTATATCCTAGATGTGAACATATGCAGAATTCCGTTAGGAAAGGGTAAAAGAATAGGTTAGACATAAATCAATATACTAAATAAGAACTTAGTTCTAGTGCGATAGAAATAATGAATCATAAATTCAATTAAGATATTTGAATATAGTTTAGGTTTTGATTTTTGTGGATAATATTGAAATGATTGTCTATAATGATAGATAAATAAAATACTTTCTCAAGATTTTTATTCATCCATTTGATTTTTTTTGTTTTTTTTGAAAATAAGTTGAGTGAACTTGATTCACTCATTGAAATTGAATCGAATAAGTCAAAATGGAATAAGTGAACAATTGAATTGGATTCATTTGGATGGTACCAAAAAAATTGAGTGCTAACCCCTATGTCTTATTTAATTACTGTCTTATTTAATCAATCGATTAATTTACTATCAAACATTTATTTTATTTTGGATTCGATAATTTTCATTTTTGTAAAAAATTTCAACATATTTTACTTTACTATTATTATGAATGCCAATCTTACTACTTCTGGTCCTGGGGTTTCCACCCTTGAAAAAAAAAGTTGGGGCGTATTGCTCAAATTATTGGTCTGGTACTGGTTGTAGCTTTTCCTCTAGGTAAGATGCCAAATATTTACGGTGCTCTAGTAGTTAAGGTTTGAGATACTGTGGATCAACCAATTAATATGACTTGTGAGGCACAATAATTATTAGAAAATAATCGAGTTAGGGCTGTGGCAATGAGTGCTACAGATAGTCTCACGCGAGGAATGGAAGTTATTGACACAGGAGCTCCTTTAAGCATTCCAGTCGGTGGAGCAACTCTTCTACGGTTTTTTAACGTACTTGGAGACCCTGTTAATAATTTAGGTTCCGTGGATACTCGCACAACATCTCCTATCCATAGATCTATGCCCGCCTCTACCCAGTCAGATACTAGTTTATCTATTTTTGAAATAGGAATTAAAGTGGTAGATCTTTTAGCCCCTTATCACCGTGGAGGAAAAATCGGACTATTTGCGGGAGCTAGAGTGGTAAAACAATACTCATTATGGAACTTACCAACAGTATTGCAAAAGCTTATGGGGGTGTATCTGTATTTGGCAAAGTAGGTGAACGTACTTGTGAAGGAAATGATCTTTACAAGGAAATGAAAGAATCTGGAGTTATTAGTGAACAAAATATTGCGAAATCAAAGGTGAATGTGGTCTACGGTCAAATCCGACGGGAGCACGTATGAGAGTTGGGTTGACTGCCCTAACTATGGCGGAATATTTCCGAGATGTTAATAAAAAAAACGTACTTTTATTTATTGACAATATCTTCCATTTCTACAAGCAGGATCTGAAGTATCTGCCTTATTGGAGAATGCCTTCTGCTATGGGATATCAACCTACTCTCAGTACCAAAATGGGCTCGTTACAAGAAAGAATTACTTCTACAAAAGAAGGGGCCATAACTTCGATTCAAGTAGTTATATACCTGTAGACAACTTGACCTATCCCGCTTCTGCCATGACATTTGCACATTTAGATGCCACTACCATACTGCCAAGAGGATTAGCCACGAAAGACATCTATCCAGTAGTGGATCCTTTAGATTCAATGTCAACTATGCTTCAACCTCTGATCATTGGCAAGAAACATTATGAAACTGCGTAAAGAGTTTCACAAATCTTACAATGTTACAAAGAACTTCAGGACATTATAACTATCCTTGGGTTGGACAAATTATCCAAAGAAGATTATTTAACCAGAGCAAGAGCACGAAAAATTGAGCGTTTTTTATCACAACCCTTTTTCATACCAGAAGTATTTACGGCCCAGGAAAATATGTTGGCCTATTAGAAACAATTGGAGGGTTTCAATTGATTCTTTCCGAAGAATTGGATAGTCTCCCTGAACAGGCCTTTTATTTGGTAGGTAACATCGATGAAGCTATCGCGAAAGCTATGAACTTAGAAATGGAGAGCAAATGGAAGAAATGACCTCAAATCTTTTTGTATTGACTCATAATCAAATTGTTTATAATTTCGAAGTAAAAGAAATAATTTTACCTACTAATAGCAGCCAAACCGCCGTATCTCCTATTGCCACAGCTCTAGATATAGGGATTTTGAGAATTACGCCTTAACAACCAATGGCTAATAATGGCTCTGATGGGCGGTTTTGCTAGAATAGGCAATAATGAGATCACTATTTTAGTAAATGAGGCTGAGGTGGTAGTGACATTGATCCACAAGAAGCCTAGTAAACTCTTTAAAAAGCAGAAGCTATTTTGAGAAAAGCTGAAGGAAAGAGACAAATAATTGAAGCAAATCTAGCTCTTAAATGAGCTAAGACACGAGTAAAATACAATTTTGTAACTAGTTGGTGCGCTCAAATAATCAAAAGAAGTTTTGTTTATACACTTTTTATCTATAGAATCTATATAAAGAAGATATCCTATTTTTATTTGTATTTGATTTTGTTGATTGAATCAAATAAAAAGAAAAACTAATTGATTATATGTAGTCTTAATCATCGGAGGGTGAGCAGAAAACTAGTCAATTATATATAGTCTTAATAATCGGAGGGTGAGTAGAGAAACTTGTTATATACTAGAGTCGACGATGTATAATAAGTTTGACCTTACCTACTATTGGATTTGAACAAATGATGACTGCCGTATGAAAGCAATGCTCTAACTACTGAGTAAGTAGGCCATTTATCATTGCAAGGAGAACCATTATGATAGTACAGATGGATTATAAATGTAATAATTAGTGTTTATAAGTAGTATTAATCAAACAAACAGATCAACGAGCTATGATGTTGAATCGCGGGTGGAATATTCATCTTATGAAAAAATAAAAGCTAGGCTAACATAAAATATGTAGCACACACGAGGAAAGGGATTTAGCTCAGTTGGTAGAGTAGAGGACTGAAAATCGTTGTGGTCTAAGTAGCTTTGTTTTTCTAAAAAAAGAGCTACTCTATTGAAGAGTTTACATTTTGATACATTATCACTATAGTGTTTTTGAACATATATAAATGGAAACTTATAATTACAGAGATGGAAGGGGTTGACAATATAAGCAGAAAATGCTATTATATTTAATAAATAAGTTCAATCGTATAACACTAGTATGTACGGGAACATTGTATGATTAATAAATTTCTTAACAGTATGTACGGGAACATTGGTGAAGTTTTTTATACTTCAAATTTGGGGCAATATACTTCGAACTGGTCGTGGGCCAATTTGAATTCGATAGGGTTGAAAGAGAAGCTAGAACACAAATGGAAATTATGCAAATCTAAAAGGAGTGTCGGCTCTGCTGAAGATTCTTTCAGAGAAGAAGGCCCCAAAAAGAAAGATGCTGGAAAGAAAAAGAGAACCAAAAAAGTACGAAACACAGACAAGAAAAGTGAAGAGGAACTGGCTTGTGCAAAAGAGCATAATTACAGTGAATCCATAGGTCCTAGTGAAGAGTAGCAGACTTTTGTAAAAGAGCCTGATCAGAATTCAAGCAACAAATACATACGGAATGAGAACAAACACACCCAAAGTCCGTGGAAAGTTGTGTACGAAAGGCCCAGTGGTTATTAAAAATTAAAGAAAACACTAGGAAGGCTAAGAACACTGAGAAAGCTAAGAAGGATGAGCAAAGTAAGAAAGCTAACCATCTTTTAGCCATCCTTGTGAAGTTTTTGGACGACTTATATCCTCTCCCCCTAGCTCTCAAAATCAACAAATCTTTAAGACTTGTCCCAGCAAATTCCCTTTTAGCATCGAAACGTATTGATTTACAGGCTGTGTGCTCTTATATGGCTATCTTTCTGTTTACACATTACAGTATGGAATTATCAGCAAGGTGGGCACTTGGCTTAGCTTTTGGATTCCTAGTGTCCTTGCTCCTGTTTATGAAGCATGTTGCAAAGGTTTTAATGATGCCCTTGAATCTTAAGTAAGGATGCTTTTTTCCTTTCTAAATTTCTCTTTTATGGGTAGTTAGTCTTTTTCTTTTTCTATTTCGTTTTGTGGTGGTTAGGAGGAGGTGATAGTCAAGTAATGCCTTCAATGTCCAATCAAATCAAACAGAGATGACCTCCTTCCTCTCTAATATACTAATCTAGAGAGGCATGAACCAAGTATCACATAGTTAGATATTAATAGGGTATAATGTGACATGGAATGTTGATCTAACAATATTTCTTTCTTACTTGTAGTTCAGCATTTCCCTTTACTTCCTACCCCTCTTCTTTATATGCTTCACTTTCTTGTTCATTTTCTCTCAATCTTTGCTCCTAAGGTGCTTCAACATTTAAAACATCACTTATAAGAACCTAAGTCTGTGCTTAGCTGTAGGGCACCTCAAGAGTCATTTTTTTCGAGTAGAACTAAAGCTTGCGTGATGCTCCGTATGTATGTCTCGACTCATTAATTAAAATTAATTAAAGCCTTTGTTTGGGCTCTACTCTTAACTACTTAGCGTAGGTGACATTTTTAACTTCAGGGGATAATAGGCACTCAATCTCAACTTGAAATTGTTATTCATCCCATTGATTGGGATCTATCTGACCACCACAGCAGTGATTTATGCATTTTATTCTTAAGAATTGTAGTCGTTGCCTTTTTGTGTGTTGCATCTTGAGGTCCTTGCAGACTAAAGTTGCATGGGATCTTATTGGCTATCAATGATTGAATGTTGCTTAGCTATCCTATGGTTGCTGGACAACAGCTCTCCATTTATAATCAAACATTGGCTTTTATTATATCTTCAATGTTGATGAATTAATTGATTGACAATGAGGTGGGGGAGGTGAGAAGATTGTGAAGTCATACACCCCATTCCGTTTCCTTTCTTGGACCTTGTATGTTTATTGTATGTGCATATAGTCTAGATTTATGTTATTTGAACGAATATGATTGCAACACAAATTTCAAGCCTTAAATAAATTAGACAAGGATCTGAAAATTGAATCTTTTGGGCTTCGTTGGGCTTGATAAAATCAATTAAAAGGGTTGACCCAAATAATTAATTTAATTTTAAATCTTAGTATGGCGCATAAATATTTTTTTAGTGCCTACAATGATATCTCTTTAGTTTGGTAACAAATACTTGCAGACTTCAGGTGACTCATGCTATGTACTTTTTATGAGATTGAACACAAACTAGGACCTTAAGGCATGTCTTTGAAAATTTTGAAAAACTAAAGATAGAGGCATTCTATTGAGTGAAAAAAAATCTAGGCCTCATTCAGCAGATTTTTTGGGGGGGGGGGGGGCGAAGCTCTATAGTTTGCGCATGTTGGTGGGAGATTGGAGGCTGACATTCGGATTGGCTTTTAATGTGTGATTGGTAAACAAATCTATGACATGGGTCATGCATTTTAGCTATTTTTGTATTTTAATTTTCAATGCATAAAAAAGCAGGATAAGCCCCACAATGTTTGCTCCTCACTGTAGTTTAGAAATGAGGCCTTATAAGACTTGTTTAGTCACTAAACTACCAAATGAATACCCCCACAATGTTACATAGGCCTTTTTTGGGGGGGGGGGGGTGATGTGTTTCAAATCATGAGTATAGTCCATGTTTTCAGCTGATGTCTAAGACCATGTGCCATTTGAACCCCAAGAGCTTTTAGGGATCTGTTGCATCTGTAGGAGTTCGTAAAATTGTAATTCATGCCCCTTTAATATGGTTAAATTTACAACAATGACATAGATCATTTAGTTCTCAAGGACTCTACATCTGGCGCAAATTAAACAATTTAAATGCAGGGGCCTTGAGGATTGAATGGTGATCCCAGTGAGCTCTTGCCTACTTGGGATTGAGATTTGTATCATATGTAGGGAGTATATCCTAAAATGTGAATTATAGCTCAGACTGTGCGCTTATATATCCTTGATCTAATTAGCATTTTTTATCATGAGAATTATAGTCACTCAAAATAAGAATTCAATACCAATCTCTGTCAGTTAAGATCACAACCGGGACTCACTAGTCATAAATGTACAATATTGTTCTAACCCCGAATTATGTCTTTGCTTAAAGGCTCTTGATGGTCAAGGGGCTTCTATATAAACCCTTCTAATATGCTGAATATGAAGAATATCTGGGAAAATCTTCTTGAATATGAAACCTGTAAATTCATGCCCTAGAAACCAATGTTTATACACCTCGCTGCACATACAACTTACACATTTGATAACATAATATCCTCATTTTTGTCACCTTATCCTTTATCAGTAGTTCTTGATGCAGTGTCAATCTAACACTAAATGTCATCTAGGTATTTTGCCCTTATGCCAACCTATGGGGTGCTAGGAGTCCTTGTATTGTATTGACAACTATTTTCTTGCTGAATTTTTTGCTCTATTCCCTTATAGGCTATTTTTTGTGGTTAAGTGTTAGTAAATTCTTGTAAGTATACAGTTTATCACCGTAGCACCTACGGGTGTCGATCCCCGAGGATGAGTTGTGAAACTGGATCACTAGATAAGAATTATCATTCTAACATTATGATTAGCCCAAAATATAATTACTAACCAAAGCACTGCAAACTAAATTATTCATTGACTTTGCTATCAATCTTACAACCCTAGGAGGCATGAACAGTAGTTTGAAACCCCAAATCAGAATACCAAGCAATCCAACATCAACCCAAAACTAATTCGCACCATACACAAGGGAAATGGAGCAGTAGAACTTGGAAATTTAGGAAGCAAACCTGAACCAAGCTCACGAATCAGAATAGCACAAGCAACCCAGAATTGTATTCATGTTAAAACTCAACAGATTGAATAAGACAAGAATATAATGGATAGAAAGTCGATCAATTGCTGGAAATTTCTACTTTGAAAGCATCGTATTACTTACTCATATCAAGCGAATCTCAAAACCATTATAGGAACCTCAATTCTGAAAACAATTGAAAATGAAGGAAAAAGAAAAATGAATCTGAAAGCAATAAAAACTGAAGAAAAGAATAAAACTAAACCCCTAATTTCTACTTGCTATCCTTTTTTTCTCTCCTCCTGTGCTCTGTTCTTGGACCCAATTTAGAGCTCACAGTAACAATCTTCAATTGTTTGAAAAACGTCCCATTGATGATGGTGAGCAATGATGGAGTGAATGAGGAGAGAGAGGGGTCGAGTAGCAGTTGTGATGAGGAAGAAGAAGACGAAGAGTTGAAGAGAGGGGAAGAAGGAACATGGCTGCCCTATTCTCTTTTGCTTTCTGGGCAGACCGTTGAGGAAGAAGAACAGCCAGGGGAAGAAGGAGCTGGCCTCACGTGCATGGGGCGTGACCAGTTTAAGTGGAGAAAGATGGCAGGCTGTGGAGCGTTTGGGCCAAAGTCTAGGAGGTGGGAGGCCTAGCACGAGAAAGGAGAAAAAAATGGAAGAGACCAGGCACTGGGCCGGCCTAAGGGAAAGAAGAAGAAATAAAAAGAAACCAGAGGGAGGGTAGATCGAGACTGGTGGCTACAAGCTAGGCCAGGACCACATAGGGTAGGAAGGAGAGAAGAGAAGAGAGTGTCGGGCTGGGCTTGTAACTAGGCCGAATTGGGTTCGGTTCTTGTCTTCCTTTTCCTTACTTAACTTGATCCAATCCTTGAGTTAGTTGCCTATGTTTTCCCAAACTTTTTGATTCCTACAAAATAAATAAAATAATATTAAAATCTGAATTTAATAATTTATTTCAAGCAATTATTAGACAATAAAAAGGGATAAAATATCATAATTTATTATTTAACAAATACCCCCACACCGAAGTTTTGCTCGTCCTCGAGTAAAATAAAACTAAAAATCCTAGAAAAAGAAAAATTAAATCCTCACTTTCGTATGAATCACAATTACACTTAGTATGTACAACAAGCCCTTTAAATCCCAATGTTACCCCTAGTGGACGAGTAAGGTCTTCTGAGAGTTTGCGGAAAATCTATCCATAAAATCTATTAAAAAAACAAAAACAATAGAAATCAAAAATCTTTTTGGTTTTTTTCAAAACTTATATACACAATACTGGAGAAAGTATATGCACATTACAACCAACTACATCACTCAAGTAACTAAAGCATTAGATCGCATATAAACGTAATGTACACATCAAGAAATTCTCAGTCCCGACTTAAGACATCTATACACAATCTTTCACCCTACTTAAAAATTACGTACAATCATGACTGGTAGAACCTCACTTTAGAGAAATGTGAAACACTCCCACTCATGTGTTTAAAATTATACAAGATTCACTCAACTCTCTTCCAATCATACAAACTATCATTAGCTTGCTAAGATTCTCAATTCTCCACCACTAAAATACAAAATGCAAAATAATAATCAAGAGGACTTTCTAAGAGTTGTAATGGAGCCAAGGGTAAGGGTAAGAGCCCCAAGGGTAAAGGTAAGAGAGGGACAATCAATTTGGAGAAATAAGCAGCTGAAAGCCAAAGCTAATGAGCAACCAACAGTTACACCAATTAAAATAAAGACTCACTCTTTCAACACAAAATAAGAATACACCCCAATTAAAATTGACCATTGGAAATAGCTATAGAAGGATACATCCATGCCAAACACTCTTGTTCACAACACTTAAAATTTTTTTAATTTTGAATTTTTTAAAAAATTTTTTCACTTTTTTTTCAATAAAAACTTTATCATTTGAACTGTTTCCATTTTTTTCATTTTTCTTGCTTTTTTCTCCTTTTTTTTTCCTTTTTATCAAGAAGGAAATGAATGAATGGCACGTACAAGAGCAAAATAATTCAATTTCCAATGATCACATGATACATCTCACAAACACCAAAATCGACCACCAAATTCATAAAAGACCCAAAAGTCACCCTCCAAATAACGAAGTGTCACTTCAATAGCCTTGGCTTAGAGGTAGAAAATGTGTTTAGGTCAAGGGCTAAAATGAAAGGGTCATAGCAGAGAAGGACAAGGATCAAAAGGGCTAACAAAGGGATAAAACATTCAAATCAGGGTGGCAATTTGGCTAAGTGGCTCACAAAAACAAATGAATACCTCTATTATATTATCATAATGCATATGCAAAATGTGATTTCGAAGAGAATCAAAGAAAGTTCTAGAGTTGAAATCATGGAAGAGACACACATGAAAGACAAATGTGAGACTAAAGATGATGAATTAGTCTATAAGACTCAAAATCTCACGGATTGTCAACCAAAGTCAAGCTTGCTTAGAAATAATGTTGGGGGTTAGGATCGTATACAAACATCACTTTAGGATTAAGTTCTATTAATGCACGTCACATCTATATACAATCTAAAACTAAGGGTACAAGAGAACATAGTCAATCAGAAATATCACATACCTTCCCCAAAAACAAAACAAAATTTTTTTTTGTATTTTTAAATTTTTTTTCATTTTCTTTCAATTTTTGACTTTTTTTGTGAAACAAAGTTTCCCCACCCTTACACCTAAATCTGACAATGCCCTCATTGAGAGTGAAAAGAAACATAAAAACCAAAAATAAGAATGTATATACAAAAGAAAAGAAGACTAAAAAAGGAAGGAAAATAACAAGACTCTAAAGTTAAAAAGAAAATAATAAAAATAAAACAAAGCAACAAATATACACATAAGAAAACAAAATTAAAAGGAGAAATGAAGAGGAACATTTATACTAGTTCAGCTGTTGAATTACACCTAAGCTATGGCCTCCAGAAATTTGCTGAAATGGAGGCCGATGGAGCATCAGCCACTCCATTTCACACCGAAAATTGCTACTCAAAGCAAATCCCATTAGAGCTCGTAGCAGCTTGTCAAATTGACTAGAACAACTCTAAACCAGATTGCAACAATAAAAATGAAGGAGTTGGTGCCGAAAGGAATACATCCACCATATCAATATAGTACATGTAAGGGCCCACTTTAATTTATCAAATTGTTGGGCCCAATCAGGAAATATATAGGCGTACTCAAAATGAGCTAGTAAAGAGGTCATTAACATAGAAATTGTGTCATCATGAATGAGCGGTCAATGCAGAATAGGGGGTCCAAAGTCCCACAAATCTCTTAATATCCAAATGCGCTAAAGTTTGGTCTAAATCAAAATTCTCAGTGACAGCATTCCCAAACTCAACAAATTCTGACTTGTGAGATTCAAAGAGGAGATCAGTAATGATGAGGTCAAAAGAAAAGGATTCATATTCAGCACAAAAACCCTCATCAAAACTTTCATTTATATCAAACCCACATACAAAAGATTCATATTCCACAAAAAGAATATCATCATCAAAGTCCAAAATAGTGGGCTTAATTACCTCCTCGTATGACTCCTGTAAAGACATAGCTTCTGAATTACCTTTATCATGATGCTCATTGTGAGTCGTGATGCTCAGATCTAACTCACTAGGGTTCCCAAGGTCTTCACGTACCTTAAATTTACATGAGTGATTAAAAGGAGAAGGTGGTCGGCATAAAATGGGACATCTTCAGTGACATCTTTAGGCAAGCTAGTGTGGGGTACAATGTCAGGTAATAGAGACTTAGGGAGGCTACTCTCTTGTTCTAGGCTAGGCAAAGGCTCAACATCTTGCAAATTGGACCTAGATTGATAAGTGGACTCGAAATCATCATAGAGACTAACTTTAGATTTCAGAGATCCTAAACTAGAGTCAGGCTTATTATAATTTTCCTTACTTTTATTAAAACATTGAGAATATTTAGCAATTCTCTATTTCATAGTCTCTATCATTTTATCAGTTAATTCATTTATGTTCTTTTCAACCCTTGCACATGTAACATCAATGTAATCATGATATGGACAAGTACGAACATCATGATCAGAAGACTCACAATATTTACACAAAATAGGAGCCATATAAGAGTAAGATGGGTCATATGAGATCATAAAGTAGTCCTGAGACTCGCCATGAATTAGGTGTCTAAAATTCTCCTTAGCCTATTCTGTAACACCCCCTAATTAAGCATGTTTCACTGTTTGCAATTACTATTCTGATTTTTTCAATTACAACTAATAAACCCAATGATCGGGATGTTACCGCCACCCCAAAAGGACAAGGCTTGCTGTAAGTGTACTAGAGATAACATAGTTAGGCATAACTTCAGCCATATGCATTCACTAATTAACCAATATAAGGTTTATACACTACAGTAAATCAATTCACCACAGAGCTTACACCTCCATGTACTAAAGATTACAAAATACGGCTCCAAAGTATGCTTGGTCTATATCACTGTTGATTCATCCAGGTTTCCCTTACTTACTTATTCTCTTCGGCTGATTCGCTAGCATGCTCTTTAGCTTACTTGCTAGCATGAGGGCAATTTATTGAGTGTTTGCCTAAAACAAAACAAGAAAATACTTTGAACTGTGAGCCGAAGCTCAGTACATGCATTCCTTTATTGTTAAATGATCAGTGCATAAATTAGTTGGGCACCCGCTTTGCAATTCATTTTAAGTCAAAACAGTGAATGAGATGAATGTAAGTTGTAATTGCTAGTTATTATCTGATAGTGAACCCCCTTGATACCGTTACGGTCTATGGATCGGTGTACACCTGCCAAGCCGATCGGGGGACCTGGCCTGAAGCTGCGCGGGTAACTGAAGGGCAACGCCTTGTAACTGATAACTGATGGGGTCATTAATTATGTGACAAATCACTGATTAAACTCATTCGTCGATATACTTACCAAAACATTATAATTTCTATAAATACGTGCTGACTTCTAAAGATACATACAATGAATGTACCTGAAGTCTTTAAAATGCAATCTCATTTGATAACATTTATGCAGAATGGGAAACGATAGATTGAGCCTCGATTTCTGTTTAAGAAAAATAATTATAGGTACATATAATTGGTAAACATTGATTTTCATAATTTATGATTGTAATAGAAATGCATTAAAAGGCATCCATAACTCAAATAATTCAATAGAAGATAAGTTCTACCAATATGATTTGAAAACTAAATGAATTAGGGTAATTTAACTTAAAGTGAAATAATAAAACTGATCAAGGCAGAATAATTGAGATCGTAAAAGAAAGACTTTGATGGTTATAATTGATCACAGATTTTTGACATTTCTGTGATGGGTAACAAAGGTTTGAGGGCAATTGGAGTGGTGGTAGGTTCAGAATAACTTTAAACACACTAGTTTGGACCAACAAATGCTAATCTTGAGTTATCTCCCCACTTCGTCAATTTTATTGCACATATCATAGAGCTTAGTTTCCCAAACCATATAAGCTTCTAAGTACAATCAATGTTGTTACCGACTCAAGGTCCACTTTAGGGAATTCATAACTTTCACCCTTGACCGCCAATTAAGCTATAAAATTCCAATATGAAAAGATCAAGAAGTCCAACGACACTTTTATTCACAGCGTAAAACCCAACTACCACAACACAGTTCTTAAAATTGGGCTTAATCACAACTGTGCACAATTCGGGTTTATCATGCGCAGTCTTAGAAAAATAGCCATAATTTTTCCACAAAACTCAGAATTAGGCGATTCAAAAAGAATTTGAAAGATAACTCATTGATCTAGCTACCCACTAAATATCACAAATTTTTGCTGCCCAAACAGTACCAGTTTGCTTATAAACAGACCCCTATTTTCGATCTGTTCACAGCCTACTGTCCATGCTTTCACCCCTTGTTTTCCACACGATTTCCCTCTGAAATTAGTCCTTAAGATCAGTAAACCATACTTGGTTCTTCTCATCATCTTACATAAGCATTTTACCTCAAAACACTCCATAATTATCTTTACATATGTCCTTCAATTCCTCTCTTTACAAAATCACTCCAAACACACACATAATCACCTTTGCTTGCATAAATGAGCAAATGAACCACTCTTAAATCAATTGGGGAAATTTCTATAATTCACCCCTTTATGCAAAAATCATATCAAATTATTTTTTTCAAGTCAAAGAACACATCAAAGATTCATTTTACATCAAAATATAATCAAACAACATGCATGATCCCAAAATATTTCAAACCATGCATTACTTGTTAAAACCCTTGCTTGTAACCAACTTACTTCCTCTTCATCTCGTCCAATATTACCAAAAACACCCTCATAAATATTATTAGACACTAAACCACTAAATCAAACACAAATAATCCAAGAAAAACATACTTCCAATCTTAAGCTTGCATGATCATGAATAACTTCAAACCCTGGCATGCTCCAAACTTAATCAACAATTAAAAACATCAAAATAACTCTTGTTTCCATCCAAAGAACATGATCCAAACTCAAATCACATAAACAAAAATCAAAATGAAAAATATCTAAAGAGACAAACTTAGGGTTACTTACTTGAGCTTGAAAAAGAGAGACAGAGAAGAGAGATGTGTGTGTGTGTTTTGCTTGCTTATAAATGAACCAAAATCACCTGGCTAGCTTTTAACCTCCTATAAAGTGGCTTCTTGGTAATCAAAGTTTAGTACAGATGATGGTGAGTAACTTAATTTAATTACACCACAATTTTTGGATCAAAATTTAAGCCTAAAATGAATCGGGCCAAAATCCAAGCCCAAATGAATTAGGCCAAACTAAATGAATTTGGGCCCAAATTTTGCATGGTTAAAAATTATATCTTGGTGACTTTGTGAAAGATAATTTATCACCAAATCATATTTACTAGGGTCTAATATCGATTCACTCGAAATTGTTTCGTAAATGAAACTCGACTTGCAAAGTAGGGCCCGAAATGAATTCTTCCAACCGGAATGATTAAATGAAATAAATAAATGTGAAAAATTAATAACATGGCTTCATTAAATAAATAAATATAATTCAATGTCGAGCTATTACAGTCTCCCTCTCTTAAAGAATTTTGTCCTCAAAACTTGCGAACTTTGCCAAAACATGCAAGTTCATCTTAGATAGATGTTGGTACTTGACTTGCATCTCATCCTTAGTTTCCCCAACTGGATTCTGAGGAGGTATGATTTGCCAATGTACTTTAATTAAAGCTATCTACTTGATGCGTAGCTATTTATTCCTGTCATCTAATATCTGAAATGGGTGCTCTTCAAATGCGAGACCCTCAGTGACCGCAATGGGTCTAGTTAAGAGAGCATGGTTAGGATCTAAAATGTACTACTTGAGTTATGAGGCAAGAAACACGTTGTGCACGTGTTTGAGTATATAGGCAGACCTAGTCGACAAGCTGTGGCATTAAAAGTGTCTGCATATTGTATAACTGCTTAATCCCATGTTTTAGTAGCAGATCCGGATACTTCTCACACACTAGCTTCAATGAACTCAATTACTTGGGTTCAAAACTGAAATTCTCTTCGAAAGAAAAGAACCACGTTACTGGTGAAGAGGTGCTCACTACTAGTTCATCACCTTATCCACTAATGAAAACTGTTGTATACCCTGATAAGTACTCTGATACTATTACGACTTATAAAACACATTAAATACGTGTCCGGGTTCAACAGGTAGGTGCAATCAACAAGCTATAAGATTTAACCTTTCCATGAAGCATAAGGCCCAATGTAACTAGTCCCTAATTGTCCTTGGATAGTCGATCTCTTACCACCTTTGACTAGAAAAGCCCTTTGAAATACTATATAACCTATCTGAGACTTTGGTAGCTTCCTTGTTTTGCCCGCACAACTCTTTTGTCGATCTTGTATCACCTCAACATGTACTTGAATTTTTGCCTCTTAAGGCTTGCTTGGGTTAGCTCTGACCTTATACTCAATGTTTCTTCTAGCTCACTCCAATATAATTAGACAGTGCTTGAGACTATACCTTTATCAAAAAGTCCTTATCTGATATTCTTAATGCATCATATGATCTCCCCGCATCAGACTACTTAGGGATCCGCTCCTAGTCAATAATGGGTGATGAAATGACTATGACTAGGGATGAGAGCGATGGAATTGTTAGCCAAGCGAATCATTGCATACAAAAGAAATGAACAATGAGACTAGAAAAGGCTAATAAAGGAGAGATTATCATGGGTGGTTAGAATAAAGATAACCATGAGTATATCCAGAATTCTTAACCATAATACCACAAGAATCATGGTTTGTAAATATTGATTATAAAGGATCCAATAATAGTTATCCAAGAAGATAGATGGCCCCAATTACCTTCGAGTTTAGATGATGATTTAAAAACAAGATGGCCAGCAATGGAGTTCCAACAGGTTGACTTTCTAGATACCATTGACAGGATAAATGCAATCGAGAGAGTGGCCAAACAAAATACAATAAATAAAGAAATAGATTGGATAAATAAGGTACAATGGATAAATAAATAGCTTAAACAAGCAAGGTCTAATCAATGGATAAATAGATTGAATAGGCTGTAGGGGGAACATGCCTTTGCTTATATGGAGCCAAGTTAAGTATGACAATAAAATTAAATAAGGATTACTGAAGTTTACTTATAAGGATATAAAATATAGGTGTGAGAATTACAAGTGTAATAAATGGATCAATAGATTGGACTGGTAAAGTGCAATGGATAGATCAATAAATTGGACGAGCAAAGTACCAATAGATAAGTAAATAGATTGATCAAGTGACATTAAAAATGTTCCTTTGGTCATATGAAACCAATTCAATTCCAGCAATAAGATTGAGTTGAAAAGCTGGAGTTTACTTATGAGCATATAAGATATATGTGTGGGAGTTGAAGTTCAAAATAAGAAGAGCAAGAGCATTATAATAGTCACCCACACCAATGAGAGATGGCTCACCTTACGAATTCAGAGCAAGTCATAGGAGCATATCATTACGCATAAATGGAGTATAAGGTATATGCGTCAACATGCTCTCAACACTAAATGAATGAGACATAGGTATTCAATAATGAATAAAAGAGATATAAGATACATGGGTGGGTACGCTCCCAGGAGAACGAATAAAAGATTATAACAGTCAATAGTATCAGAATATTGACAACTATTTAGAATTGAACAAAAAATCATATTCCAGAATTAACAATGAGTTTATAGGAACATGAGAGGTTAAAAAAAAAAGTACGTACCCTTTTGGGGATTGGAATGGAGAGAGAAATTAAATAATACTAGATAGAAGCAGATCTTTGAGTAAAGCAAACAACCATTACAAGAAATACTATATGAAAAAGCATTCTTATAAAAGATAAGTGATACTTGGCATGGTTTAGATGACAGATGAGTCCTTTAAAGCAAATGGTCTAACCTAAGAACTACTATAGAACAAGTGAGTGATATGAGCCACGAAATGATACCCTCAACAATCCAAGGGCTAGGGCAAAGGTAAGTCAATGACTAGTTGTAATAGGATCATCGCCAAAGTAAGGGCTTAGTGACAAAAATAGATGTTGCTTATGCATGATAACTTGTCACACTAAATACAACCCATATAATATCGGGTAACATACCATAGGCTACTAAACTGTCATTAACAAACATAAGTACTCATTGTAATGTCCACTGCATATTGATTCAACACAAAGATATAGCCCTCATAAGGTATTTTCCCTAGCAAGAGGGGTACATGTACCTTGACACTTTAATAATCTCTTATGAAAGGTGCAAAAGGCATCCCCACATTGGGTTTCAAACATCACTGTGTTTGACATCAAATATGCTAATGTGCCTCAATGAAACCCTTAAATCCTGGGATAAAGTGGACAGAGTTCCGCCTACAACTGACTAAATCCAGGCTTCAAGCCTTATAATAGATACTTTAAATGGAAAGAAACATTTTAATCACTCAACAGCCACACGCCGGAGTTTATAAGTCAACAGTCTACACACCCGGAGTGCACAATTATAAGGTTTGAACAAATGAGGGAAACAAGCATATGATACAACTCCTAAATTAATGAAAACATGCACCTATAGATATTAACTTATAGCCAATTGCTCATTCAACTGGTCCAGCATAGCTCATAAATAAACAACTTATAGCTCACAATGACCCTTAAATCTTTAGCTGTGTTGAACTCTGTTGAGGTCATAAGACAAGAGGCTTTACAAATAGTAGGTGAATAGCAACAAGGAGTTAGAGTATGCGATAGTGAAATATGAACACAGCAATGACTGAACTGTAAGCATAGAGGATCAAATACTCTTAGGAGAATTGCAAATTACACAGGCATGCACACTGGGGATCATTATAGGCTCCATTATATAACCAACAAGGTAAATGATCATAATTGTTTGGGTTTGAGTTATTATAAGAAAAGTTACCCAAGTGTTGGGCTAAACTGGAGCCTCATGTGATCCATTCGCTCTGTAACTCTGTTGTCACGTCATGAGTTGAGCTAAACTGGCACCTTTCTTAACGAAGCAATTTAATCCCATATTCTCTCAAAATGGTCTCTGTATCACTGTCTCTTATGGAGAATGACATAGCGAAAGCTGGCAAGTGAACATGGTTAAGGATACAAGATTCAAGTAATAAAAGATATGGCCTGCTATACTTCTCCGATTCTCTACCTCACCCAATATTGCGTCATTGAACAACTCACAACTAAAGTATGTACTACATCTCTAAAAATCCCTTAAGAATATGATGTGCATACTAGTGAAGTGAACGTAACAGGTGTATAGACATATCACTTCTTCATGTCCTTCCCCTTACATCCTATATGCCCCTATGAAAACTCTTGTTAAAATGAACACTCTAGAAGTTACTTCTATTGCTCTTAATACTGGAATAATTCCACCACCTTAGTACCTCACTTACTTACCACCTTATTTCTCGAAAATGTTGCTATGCTCCTTACATTGGTTCCATGTAATCATTGATATGCTTGCTAAAACGTAATAACATGGAGTCTCCCACTCTTGTTAGCTTGATAACCCATGCCCAAGTGCTCATACGTATTCAGTATGGGAAAGTCTAGTTTACATAACTCCCTGTCATGATGTGGCCCTCATCAAACCCTTCCTTTGTCCGAGGAATGTACACATAATCTAATACTGGAACAGTCAAACTAAGATTGTACACAAGGGTTCGTCTCTTGCACCGTATGATACCCCAACGTTAAGTGTGCTCATATATCTTAGGATGATTCCCCATACATTATCATGTTCTGGATAGAGCTTATTGAAATGTGCCCATTAGGGATATGAAATCTATAACATTAATAAAGAACTCAAAGGGGCAACTTTAGGTACTGACCACAACTGTCTATAGAGGTAATGACCACATCTGTGGCTAAGAACTCGTAGTAGAGGTCATATAAGTGGACTACCATGCTAGCATGTAGTAAAGAGATGTAAATGGCCACAAAGTACCTGACTTCATATTGACTGCATATGGATCCATCTAATAACGAGGAATATAAGTGAAGAATAAGGGAGAGGAAAACAGACATTTCTACTGTCATAAATCTCTACTGTCATAAATCTCTAATGATATATTAATAACATTCACTAAACAACCTTCTCACCCTCCAATCTCTACTCTTCATACTCCATATCCCATCAAAGAAATCAACCTGGCTCTGATACCAAAAATGTAACGCCCCCTAGTTAAGCATGTTTGACTGTTTGTAATTACTATTCTGATTCCCTCAATCACAACTGATAAACCCAATGATTGGAGCCTTACTGCCGTCCCAAAAGGACAAGGCTTGCTGTAAGTGTACTAGAGATAACATAGTTAGGCATAACTTCAACCATATGCATTCACTAATTAACCAACATAGGGTTTATACACTATAGTAAAGCAATTCACCACAGAGCCTACACCTCCATATACTGAAGATTACAAAATATGGCTCCAAGGGATGCATGGTCTATATCACTGTTGATTCATCCAAGTTTCCCTTGCTTACTTATTCTCTTCCGCTGACTCGCTAGCATGCTTTTCGACTGACTTGCTAGGATGGGGGCAATTCATTGAGCGCTTGCCTAAAATAAAACATGAAAACATTTTGAACTGTGAGCCAAAGCTTAGTACATGCATTCCTGTATTGTTAAATCATCAGTGCATAAATTGGTTGGGTGCCTGCTTCGCAATTCATTTTAAGTCAAAAAAGTGAATGAGATGAATGTAAACTGCAATTGCTAGTTATTATCTGATAGTGAACCCTCTTGATACCGTTACGATCTATGGATAGGTGTACACCTGCCAAGCAGATTGGGGGACCTGGCCTGAAGTCACGCGGGTATCTGAAGGGCAACGCTCTGTGACAGATAACTGATGGGGTCACTAATTATGTAACAAATCACTGATTAAACTAATTCATTGATGTACTTACCAAAACATTATAATTTTCATAAATACGTGCGGATTTCTAAAGATACAAGCAATGAACGTACCTAAAGTCTTTAAAATGCAATCTAACTTGATAATACTTATACACAATGAAAAACGACAGACTAGGCCCCGATTTCTATTTAAGAAATATAATTATAGGTATATGTAATTAGTAAATAATGTTGACTTTCATAATTTGTGATTGTAATACAAATTCATTAAAAGACATCCATAACTCAAATAATTCAACAGAAGATAAGTTCTACCAACATGATTTGAAAACTAAATCAATTAGGGTAATTTAACTCAAAATGAAATAATGGTGGAGTAAAACTAATCAAGGTAGAATAATTGAGATCATAAAGGAAAGACTTTGATGGTTGTAATTGATCCCGAATTTTTGATATTTCTGAAATGGGTAACAAATGTTTGAAGGCAATTGGAGTGGTGGTAGGTTCAGAATAACTTTAAACACACCCGTTTGGACCAATAAATACTAATCTTGAGTTATCAATCTCTCCACTTCTTTGATTTCATTGCACATACCATACAACTTAGTTTTCCAAAACAAATAATATTCTAAGTACAATCAAAGTTGTTATCAATTCAAGGTCCACTTTAGGGAATTCATAATTTTCACCCCTGACCTCCAATTGAGCTATAAAATCCCAATATAAAGAGATCAAGAAGTCCTACAACACTTCAATTTACAGTGCAAAACCCAACTACCACAACACAGCCTTAAAATTAGGCTTAATCACAACTGTACACAGCTCAAGTCTATCCTGTACAGTCTTAGAAAAATAGCCATAACATTTTCACAGAACTTGGAATGAGGTGATTCAAACGGAATTTGAAAGAGAACTCATTGATCTATCTACCCACCAAAAATCACAATTTTTTGACTGCCCAAACAGTGTCGGTTTGCTCATAAACGGACCCCTATTTTCGGTCTTTCCATAGCCCACTATCCATGCTTTCACCCCTTGTTTTCCGCATAATTTCCCTCTGAAATCAGTCCTTAAGATTTGTAAACCATGCTTGGTTCTTTTGACCATCTTACATAAAAATTTTACCTCAAAATACTCCATAATTATCTTTACATATGTCCTTCAATTCCTCTCTTTACAAAATCACTCCAAACACACACATAATCACCTTTGCTTGCATAAATGAGCAGATGAGCCACTTTTAAATCAATTGGGGAAATTTCCAGAATTCACCTATTTATGCAAAAATCACAATCAATCATTTTTTTCAAGTCAAAGAACACATCAAAGATTCATTTTGCATCAAAATATAATCAAACAACATGCTTGACGCCAAATTATTTCAAAACCCTAGCTTGTAGCCAACTTACTTCCTCTTCATCTCATCCAAAATCAGCAAAAACACCCTCATAAACATTATTAGAGATTAAAATTACTAAATCAAATACAAAAAATCCAAGAAAAACATACTTCCAATCTTAAGCTTGCATGATCATGAATAACCCTAAACCCTAGCATGCTTCAAACTTAATCAACAATTAAAAACATCAAAATAACTCTTATTCCCATCCAAGAACATGATCCAAACTCAAATCACATAAGCAAAAATCAAAATGAAAAATATCCAAAGAGACAAAGTTAGGGTTACTTACTTGACCTTGAAAAAGAGAGAGAAAGAAGAGAGATGTGCATGTGTTTTACTTTGGTTAGAAATGAACCAAAATCACTTGGCTAGCTTTTAACCTCCCACAAAGTAGCTTTTTGCTAATCAAAGTTTAGTGCAAATGATGGTTATTAACTTAATTTAATTCCACCAAAATTTTTAGGCTACAATTTGAGCCCAAAATGAATCGGGCCGAAATTCGGGCCCAAATGAATTGATCCAAACTAAATGAATTTGGGCCCAAATTTTACATGGTGAAAAATTATATCTTGGTGGCATTATGAAATATAATTTGTCACCGAATCATATTTACAGGGACCTAATATCGATTCACCTGATATTATTACGTAAATAAAACTCGAATTGCACAGTGGGGCCCGAAATGAATTCTCCCAACCGAGATGAATAAATGAGATGAATAAATGTGAAAAATTAATAACATGGCTTAATTAAAATAAATAAATATGATTTAGTGTCGGGCTATTACAGACTTCCTCTATTAAAGAGTTTTGTCCTCAAAACTTGCGAGCTTTGCCCAAAGATGCAAGTTTATCTTAAATAGATGTGGGTACTTGACTTGCATCTCATGCTCGGTTTCCCTAACTCGATCCTGAGGAGGTATGATTTGCCAATGTACTTTGACTAAAGGTATTTGCTTGATGTGTAGCTACTTATTCCTTTCATCTAATGGCTGAACTGTGTGCTCTTCAAATGTGGGACCCTCAGTGACAGCAATGGGTCTAGTTAAGAGAGCATGGTCAGGATTTGAAATATTATGCACGTGTTTGAGTTATGTAAGCATACCTAGTCGACAAGCTATGGGATTAAAGGTGTTTGCATATTGTATAACTGCTTAATCCTATGTTTCAGCAGCAGATCTAGATACTTCTCACACACTAGCTTCAATGAACACAATTACTTGGGTTCAAGACAGATATTCTCCTCGAAGGAAAAGAACTTTGTTACTAGTGAGAAGGTGCTCACTACTAGTTCATCACCTTATCCACTAATAGAAACTGTTGTGTACCCTGATAAGTACTTTGATACTATTACGAGTTATAAAACACATTAAATACGTGTCCGGGTTTAATAGGTAGGCGCAGTCAACAAGCTACAGGATTTAACCTTTCAATGAATCATAAAGCCCAAAGTAGCTAGTACCTAATTATCCTTGGATAGCTGGTCTCTTACTACCTTTGACTAGAAAAGCCTCTTGAAATACTGTGTAACCTATCTGAGACTTTAGTTGTTTCCCTATGTTGCCAGCACAACTCTTTTGTCGACCTTGTATCACCTCAATATGTACTTGAATTTTTCCCTCTTAAGGCTTACTTAGGTTGGCTCTGACCTTATACTCAATGTTTCTTCTAGCTCACTCCAATATAATTAGACAGTGCTTGAGACTATGCCCGTATCAAAAAGTCCTCATCTGATATTCTTAATGCATCACATGATCTCCCTCATCAGACTACTCAACGATCTACTTCCAGTCGATAATGGGTGATGAAATGACCATGATTAGGGATGAGAGCGATGGAATTGTTAGCTAAGCAAATCATTGCATACAAAAGAAATGAATAATGAGACTCAAAAAGGCTAATAAAGGAGAGATTACCATGGTATGGTTAGAATAAAGATAACCTTGAGTGTATCCAGAATTCTGAACCATAATACCACAAGAATCATAGTTTATAAATATTGACTATAAAGGATCCAATACATAGTTATCCAAGAGGATAGATGGCCCGGTTACCTTCGAGTTTAGCTAATGATTTAAAAACAAGATGGCTAGCAATGGAGTTCTAATAGGGTGACTTTCTAGATATCATTGACAAGATAAATGCAATCGAGAGAGTGGCCTAACAAAATACAATAAATAGATAAATAGATTGGATAAATAAGGTACAATAGATAAATAAATAGCTTAAACAAGCAAGGTCTAATGAATAGATAAATGGATTGAATAGGCTGCAGTGGTAACATGCCTTTGCTCATATGGAGCCATGTCAAGTACGGCAATACGATTAAATAAGGATTACGGAAGTTTACTTATGAGGATATAAAAGATAGGTGTGAGAATTACAAGTGTAATAAGTGGATCAATAGATTGGACTGGTAAAGTGCAATGGATAAATCAATTGATTGGACGTGTAAAGTACTAATGGATAATTAATAGATTGCACAAATGACATTAGAAATGTTCCTTTGGTCATATGAAACCAATTCAATTCCAGCAATAAGATTGAACAGAAAAGCTGGAGCTAACTTATGAGCATGTAAGATATATGTATGGGAGTTGAAGTTCAAAATAAGAAGAGTAAGAGCATTATAACAGCCACCTACACCAATGAGAGATGGATCACCTTATGAATTCAGTGCAAGTCATACGAGTGTATCATTGTGCATAAATGGAGTATAAGGTATATGCATCAACATGCTCTCAACACTAAATAAATGAGATATAGGTATTCAACAATGAATAAAAGAGCTGTAAGATACATGTGTGAGTACGATCCTAGGAGAACGAACAAAAGATGATAACAGTCAATAGTATCGGAATATTAACAACCATTTAGAATTGAACAAAAAATCGTATTCCAGAATTAACAATGAGTTTGTAAGAACATGAGAGGTCATGCCAGAAAAAAAAAGTACGTGCCATTTTGGGGCTTGAAATAAAGAGAGAAATTAAACAATACTAGATAGTAGCAGATCTTTGAGTAACGCAAACAACCATTACAAGAAATACTATATGAAAAAGCATTCTTGCGAAAGATAAGTGATACTTGGCATGGTTTAGATGTCAGATAAGGCCCTTAAAGTAAATGGTCTCGACAAAGAACTACTATAGAACAAGTGAGTGCTATAAGCCACGAAATAATACCCTGAACAACCCAAGGGCCAGGGCAAAGGTAAGTCAATGACTAGATGTAATAGGATCATTGCCAAAATAAGGGCTTAGTGACAAAAATAGATGTTCCCTTTGCATGACAACTTGTCACACTAAATACAACCCATATAATATCGAGTAACATACCATAAGCTACTAAACTATCATCAATAGACATAAGTACTCATTGTGGCGTCCACTATATATTGATTCAACCCAAAGATATAGCCCCCACAAGGCATTTTCCCTATCTAGAGGGGTACATGTACCTTAACAGTGTAATAATCTCTTAGGAAGGTGCAAAAGGCATCCCCCCATTGGGTTTTAAACATCACTGTATTCAATATCAAATATGCTAATGTGCCTCAATGAAACCCTTAAATCCTGGGGCAAAACAGACAGAGTTCCGCCTATAACTGACCAATTCCAGGCTTCAAGCCTTATAATAGATACTTTAAATGGAAAGAAAGATTTCAATAGCTCAATGCACAAATGTCGGAGTTCATAACTCAACAGTCTACACACCCAGAGTGCACAATTACAAGGTTTGAACAAATGAGAGAAATGAACATATGATACAACTCCTAAATAAATGAAAACATGCACCTATACATATTAACATGAACATATGAATCTGCATACAAAGGTGTTTGAGTACTTTAAGGTTCTGCTTGAAGATGAGGAATGCATTAAAGTGGCTAACATTGTGATCAACCAGGGAAAACTAGAATCCTTGAATTGTAGGTCCACTTCTTCTGGGCAATGGCTACATGAATATGAATGTTCTGAGAAGAGAACCCCCTCTAAGCCTACCAAACCTGCTCCGATCAAGATTCATCTACTCCCTACTTGACACCCTATGCCTTGAAATTTCCAGGCTGGCCTCTATTAGTGATACGTTTGAAACATGCTTGATGGAGCAAAAGGCCTATTAGTGTGAGTGGATTTAAGAGATGGAAGCCTTGAGATTCTTGAATAAGGGATTTTAGGTGGTGACTTGTGAGCTTATCAAGGATACAATTGAGGCAACTCGTGAGAAAGACCATGAACTCATCTTTGGGCATATTCAAAAGTAGTTAGAGCAAGGGCAGATGTAATGGGATCTCAAGGTAGCCAGTAAAGCATTGAACATTCTCAAGGAACCCTTTATAGAAGCCTTCCTCAATATAAGGCAAGAGATTGAGGCTAAAGCAAAGAGGATAGTGGAAGAAAGGACAAAGAAAGTTGTTGAAGAGAAGGAGGAAAAATAAAAGGATGAGGTATCTAAGGCTAAGGATAGGGAGGCATTTATGGAAATTGAGCTCGAAGGAAACTCCACCGTCCCCCCAGTCTCTACCAGATGAAAATCGTATTCCTGCCAAACCTCCATTTCATCCTCCTTAATAATTGATCAACCCCTGATCCTCTTTAGAAACAGTTCTTCTTTGTTTTTTAAAAACAATCTCTATGGTTGTGTGTGCATGTTGGTTTTACATAATTTGGTATTTTGGTTTGTATGTTTAAACAATGCTCTACATTTTTCTTAGGTTGATCCCACTTTTTGATGAAAGTTAAAGGGCGAGGAAATTTGGGATTTTACTTGAACTGGTACAACTGGGCTAGGTGCAGCCCTTGAAGCAGTTAGTGTGGCATCCTTCAAGGCAATAGCCTTGAGATGAAGATTGTGGAATTGTTTATGGTGTTGAATACTTTATGGTTTTAATACATATACTAGTATACTTTCTGCGTGCAATGCATGAGATAGCTTTTGAGTTTTTGTATGTAATTTATGTATATACAAAATAATAAATCATCCAACTTTTCATGTTACGCATGAAACATTTTTAGTTTTTTTTTAAATTAATAGATAACAATATTAAAGTACAATTATTAAATGGTGCAAATCATAAGAACTTATTAAACTAAGATTCTTATAATTTCAAAATACAATATAAATAATTTAGTTCAATACGTATACACATGTTATATAACAATGAATATGATGTATAGTTCCTTGTATATTGTCAAAATTTATAGTGTAGTAATAAGACATAACATAAAATTATCACACACTTTCACATACCATAGTAAGTATAAGAATATGTGTTAAAGGAAAAATAATCTTATCATCCAAGAATTGTTAATATTGGCTTGAACTCTTATCTTCTAATAAGTTTTCTTCTAATATTTCTAATAATGAGGACGAATTTTTTAAAAGGGCAAATTATGTGTCGAACGATCATGAGATTTCATTTGGTTTTCCTACACCTATGTGATGCATGAAAAGATTTTGAATTTTTCTAATTGCAATAACTATGCGTAAAAAGTACAGTAAATTACATTTGTAATTAATATAATTTATGAAAAAATTGGTTAAGTCTCCATTAAGAAATTACAATAGTTTTTTTAAATAAACTAAGTAGAGAACCCCACTCCCATAATTATTTGTAAATGAAAAAAATAGAAAAACTAAATTATAATATTGTAAACTAATTGTGAATTTCACATTGCCTTCTCTTTTTTACATTAACTAGATCACATGTGATTTATAAGTTGTTTATTATTCATGTAATAAATTATCTATGGTAGAATCACATGGGAGTAGCAAGTGTAGTAGTAGGAGAAGCAGCAATAGTAGTAGTAGTAGTAATAGTAGTAGTAGTAGTAGTAATAATAATAACAACAACAATAATATGATTCAAAAATCTTTTATTATTTTTTAAAAATTGTGCATTTATAGGAAATAGGATCTACGCCTATAATCATAATGTGATCTAGTATCTCTAGCAGTCCATGGTTATAATAGAAAAGCTCTTTTATTATTTCATTATTTTAATTAAAAATAATTATTCATGTTATTTGGAGTTATAACTAGGTTAGAAAAAATCCAAACCTCTAAAAATTTGACACGTCACATATGCTAGCATTGGAAATTTTGTTTTAATATATATGTAAATAGATTGCCTATCTTATTCTAACAAATCTTCTTATGATATTTACTTATCATGCATTTGATCATGATCGGTTGTACTTATACTTATATGGTACATAATATGTGTTAGTTCACTATGCTTATATGTTGGTCTATTTAGGAAACTGAGGAGAACTTATTATGTGAATTACAAGTAGTATATATCATGCCTTAATTGTTAAAGATATAATTTCTTATTTATATCTTATATATCCTATGCTATATATTTGACAAATTTTGTCTTTCATTGAAAGAGCGAGATCGAAAAATCATCTCAATGTGATGACTTGTTTTGTATGTGTTTTGATCTCAAGGCATGTTTGCAGTATAAGTTTAAGGGTGATTAGATCTTGTTTTCATACATAAATATTATCTATTGCTTAGTTGATTGCAACATGTTCAACAAGATCATTTTGGTAACTAAGATCCTAGAGCTTCAAAACTAGAGTTTAACTATCTTGAATTCTTATTGTCAATGACCTTGATTGGCTTGTCCGGACATACCCTTATTAGAGTCATAAAATTGATATAACTTTAATTGAGCTTAAAATGAATTTTATGGCACTCTCATTAATTTCCTAAGTTTATAATTGGTTTACTGATCAATGATATTTCAATTATTCATAAAAATGTAATTCCATGATAAAAGAACACAGCACAAATTTACATACAAAAATTAATCATCATATGCTCAAAATTTGGCTACATATTTTTTTCCTTAAGGGACTATATTCTACTAAATATGCTAATTTGAATTAATAGAACTAATTACAATTAAAATTAATAAGGTTATCTTGCTAATTATTCAATTGTACAATCTTCAAGAAGCAAAACTAACTTTGTGGTTATTGATATTATAACAATTGGTAAAATTTAGGATGCTTGAAAAGCATATTCAAAAATGTCTCAAATTGCGCCAAGATCAAAAATATTTTTTTTTTGAAAGGAATAGTTACAGTCAAGCATGCCAAAATCAGAGAATGTCAACATCAAAGCTTGAATGAGTGGTTTTTACCTTTCCAAAAGAGGAATGCAACGACCAAGATATTAAATAAAGGCTAAAGACCTACTCTCCAAGACATAAGATAACAACAGCCGATCGAGCAGATGTCGAAAAAGTTAACCGACATATGCGCATGAATTAGCTAGTAGCCGTTAGAAAGAAGCATCCACTAAAATATCCTGAAGTATCCAATAGTTACATCTTCAACATTCTCCAATGGTCTCATTCAAACAAGTTATATATATATATATATATATATATATATATATATATATATATATATATATATATATATATATATATATATATATGTATATGTGTGTGTGTGTATATATATATATATATATATATATATATATATATGTATATATGTATATATATATATATATATATATATATATATATTATATATATATATATATATATATATATATATATATATATATATATATATGTATGTATATATATATAGAACTTGAGTCTAGTCATCATACTTATGATCATCACCCAAAAAAAAAATTGAAAAGTGGGAAGTAACTTAACAACACTTATCCCTAACAGCCAAGCACAATGTAAATTCGTTTCAAACATTTTTGGGGGAGAGAGGGAACATAGTTAAAATAATCTCAAAAATAATTTTATTCTGATACAATTTTGTACCCCAATGCTTGATTTAGCTCTCAAATAAACTCTAGAAATTTACATATGACTTGTGTGTTTGTGGGTAGACACAGTAAGTATTAACACCAATATATTCAAAGCTAAACTCAAGGCCCAATTAGAAAAAGGCAAGGAGAAATCAAGCAAGTTTGCATACCAAGTAGGATTTTGCCACCATACCTTGGTAACAGTGCCAAGCCAGAAATTGTAGAAAATGGAGGTAGTGATTTAGCATGGACTACCTGTGACACTGGCCATTAAAGAGATAGGCTTAATGAGACACGCATGGTCAGGTCATGCTATGTGGCACGATCATGCCATTGTCATGTTTGCTTTGTTCTTAAACTAACTTTAGGTAAGTAAATAACATCTTTTCGATACTTTTTATCGTTCTAGCCTCTTTTGTTAGCTTTTCTCTCTCAAACACTCTCTTGTAAACTTATTATTTAAGTAATAAAAGTTTAATCTTGTGATTCGATTTTTCCTTCTTTTGGTGCTCTTCTCTAGTTAATGCTTAATTTTACTTTCTCTCTCCTAAATCAATCATAATCCTCTAAGTCTTTCCTTCAAAATCTTCCCTAAAAATATGATTTTAGCAAGGAGGATAAGAGCGGATTAAAGATGCACCTTGAGAGGTTTTGTGTCTCTAATCTACTTCCTTTTTACAATCCCAATCATCCCCATATTTTACTTCATTTCAATTTCTCTCTTCCCATGCTATTCCCTAATTTCTAAAATAGCTAACTTTAAAGTCATCATCAGAAAGTGACTGATACAAGCTGATTGCTGCAATTGGAAGCATTTAGGAGATCAGAGAAGAAATCATTTGGAGTTTGTGGATTTTATGGGTATTTTTATTAGAAAAGCTAGTTTGTCCTTTTCTTTTATGCTGATCAAGTGTGACGTTCACTTTTGGAAGTTGAGGTCATGTCGAGCTTACCGATTGCATGTTATTGTTGATAAACTGCAAGTGTAGAGCTTATTGCTCTAGCACTTCAGGGTTCTCTTCTTAGGGATGAGGATAAAATTAGGCCAAAATAACCATATAATAACATGGGTACTAAACTAGTTAACTATAATTTCATAAAATGATTCAGATTAAGAAAACGCCCAAAGTTCTAATATTAGCAGATGCAATGTCTATACATTTAACTAATCAAATTTTAAACCATCATACCTCAAGAGTTTTATTAAAACAGGTGAAGAAAAGCCAAGCTGCCAAAATTAACAATTATAATGAGAAGGCCATAAATCATTAAAAACCCAAAGCTAATAAAAAAGAAAAGGATGTTGAAGAAAAAGCATTAAGGTCAAGACCCTGGGTATCCATGCTTTCTCAAGAGCTGCATCCATAAGTTTTATTGCTCCATTAATGGAGCCAACACAGCTGACCCAAGAAGACGAAGAAAAGCCAGGCTCAGCGATTAATTCAAAATAGAGGAATCGAAGATCACGAAGCTAAAATTAAGATCGAAAACCAACCTGGACCCAAAATTTCCATTCTCCTTTACTTCTAAGTTCCAGGGGCGGATCCATGTGCGGGCTAGGGTGTCTATGGACACCCCTAGCCAAAAAAAAACCCTAATAAACTATTTTAAAGGGGGTCAAATTAGTATACATGGACACCCCTAAAACAGGCCCAAAAGTCATGAATGGACATCCCTAGTCCAAAAAAATCCTAATGAACTATTTCAAAGGGGGTTAAATTAGTACATATGGACACCCCTAAAATAGGCCCAAAAGTCGTGAATGCCCTCTAAATTAATGGGCTCAATATGGATGTTTCTAATTGTTTTTAAAATATAAATAATACATCTTAATTCTATAAAGTTGGAATCTGATCAAAAAAGTAAAATTACATTAAGTGCAATCCTTTTGAAGCCCAAGCGTTTCTCTGCTCTTTCTCACACATGATTGCATTGCACTTTCCCAAGTCCTTTTTCTCTCCATCAACCATCTGGTAGACTCATTATCTCATTGTCATGAAAATAGAGGGAAAGTAAGTAGACTAAAAACTCCATTGTTCAAGACTTGAAGGCTCAACGACCTAATATAGGTTCCGAATAAATAGGCCACTGGTAGGCACAAGGTCACGGCTAAGCGATAGCGATTATCGTGATTTAAAGCTTCATTTTTCATTCCCTCATTGGTCTGACAGTCCCATAGTTTCCCTCCATAAATTGTTGTCTTCTACAAATTGATGTTCATTCTCAAAAGTTAGTGTTTCAAAATTTTTAAAGTTAGTCTATTACTCTAGATAGCATTGTTATTGAATTTTTCCATGGATAATGGATTAGTAACAAATTAAGCAGCCTGAGTTGTCTCTTATGATTTAAATTTGTTCTTCATAGTAGTATTTTCAAGATTGTTTATTGAGTAGATTCTAAATATTTCATTTAATTTGATACAAATTTATTTAATTTTCTTTTATTGTTACTATTTCCATGGTTGTTTGCAATTTAATTTGTTATTGGTGAAAATTATTTTTCTAAACTCGGTAGTAATTATTAATTTGAAGTTGACACTAATTTCTTATTTTGGAGTGTTCACTTTATGAGTTTATGCTAATTTGTTTTCTTTTACATTACTTAGTATTGATAATTTGCTCTCCATATTCAATTGTTTAAGTAAATGTAATATTTTATGGTTTCAACACAATTATATATCAACTTTAAATATAAACCATTGAGAATAAACGTGATAGTAGATCACTACAGCATTTAATGTATCATATATTTTTTTTTTGTATATGATGTTAATCAATGGACACCCCTATTCTGAGGAGCTACACCCGCCACTACTAAGTTCCAATCCACAATGACTACAACATTGAATAAAACCTAGGTGCAATTTCGCAGGATTTCAAAACAAAGCCTTCAAGTATAGTACGAAGATGAAGAAGAAAGGAAGGGAGGGGGACAAAACTAAAATTCAGCCATTAACAACAAATCAAACCCAATGACGACAGAGATTAGAATAGCAACCAAACCCAGATCGTGAGAAGAAAAGTATGAGAACACCGCTGAGCAACCAAAATCTTGTCCTTTGCCATCCCTTTCTAGATGTTTCTTGAATTTTTAACCTACAAAATTAAACAAACTCAAATAAAAATTTAAAAGTAATAATTATTAGGGTTTGAATTAAGTGTTAAAGTATTGCAAAATATCATAATTTTAATGCAAACAAATACTCTCACACCTAAATTTTATTCATTTTCAAGTAACTAAACTTCTCACAAAAAAATGGAAAATAAGAAAAACAAAACTCTAATGCACTTTTGTGGGAATCATAGTTGCATTTAACACATGTAACAAGCTTTTTAAATCTCTCAGTTTTTCAAGTAGATGAATGAGGTCTTGTGAGGGTTTTCAATTGAAATACCAACAAAATCCTTTTTCATAAACGAAAAAAAATATATTTTTGGTTCTGTTTCTCAAAACAAGAACTTATATACAAGTAATGGGGAGATTATATGCATAACTTGAGCAATTGTATCACCCTAGTAAGCAAGTTATGAAATTATATGCAAATAGAATGTACAGCCAAAAGATAATTTAAGTCACAAGTTGCATCCGGACTTCTATTTTTCACCCCACACAATAATATGCAATGATATGTACACCTTGGTGCACTTGCAAATATGTATTTATCTTTATGAGTCAAGTTATTAGCGTTAACATGATTCCCATTTCCTTGTCTAATTGACATCTTTGCTACCTTTTTTCCCCCTTTTTTATTTTTCAATATTAAGAATGCGCACACTCTAAACACATTTGACATACAAATATCCAAGCCTTCCCTAAAACGGGTTTTTCAGATTATGCAAAACACTGATTTCATTGCCCAAATAGACTTGTAATCAAGTAAAATATAATATATTCAAGCCAAGTAAAGATTTGAAATGAAGATAGTGAATTTAAACATTGGTGCTTGGGGTTTTATTCATATTTTTAGGCTTCTTCCATTTTCTCCTTTTATTTGAAATTTTTTTCAAGTACTTAGAAGGCAACTCAACAAATAAAAAGTTCACATGCTAACATAGCAACAAGTCCCACAGAATTGATGGTAAAATGAGCAAAGTAGGCACAAAATCATACATATAAGAAAGGGTTATTTGAAAAATCATATCTACATCTGCAACTAGATACATATAAAATCTATTTACATATAACCCAATAATCTAGCAACATGAGATCACATTCACCTAAGAAAGAACCCAAATTCCCAATGAAATATAAAAATGTTTTTGAATTTTTCAAAATTTTAGAAAAATATATACAAGTGGGTATGTACCTCACCCTTACACCAAAACTCCACAATATCCTCATTGTGGGAACTAAGTACCAAAAAGCAATCACATAAGCAACACAACTGCAAAATGAATACAAATCCGCAAGCATATACAAAGCCTTGACGCAAAACTAAAGAAAATACTAACACATATTTACAATAGAAAATACACTACCAATAAACAGAAACACATAAAACAAACCGGGGTGATCATAGCTAAGTTGACTCTATAAGTTACAAATTTCACTTCAAAATTAATCACCCACAAAATCAAAATCATAAATATAGACAACAATGTCGAAAAAGAAAGAAAGAAAGGAAAACAAAAAGGAGAATAACGAAGACGTGGAACAACCATACCTAGGTATTGATTGTACCCAAATTATTACCTTCCTCAAATGGTGTCAAGGATGTCCATAGAGCATCAACAACTCCATCTCAGGTCACAAGCTCCCACTCATGTCAAAATCAACGAAGGCTCATAACAATTTGTCAAACAATAGGGAACAATCCTCAAAAAAATGAAAATGGTAAGAATCACGAGGTGTTCCCTAAATATAGCATGCAACTGGAATGTAACTAAAGGCTCTATTAAGTTTACCGAAGGTTTAAGCCCAATCAAATGAGAGATATGTATATGAAAAATCAAGTGCCCATGTCAATGATTTTAATAATGGTATGACTATATGAATGTATAGACCATCTAGAGTGGTCTATACGTCCTAAATGAAGTCCAACATCTCTAACAGGGGAGGGAAAATGACCTACGCAAAACTAATCGAATCTAATGTATGAATTAATTCCCATAGAATGGCCTAATGTTAAGTCCTCTACTCAGGAGGGTCTAAGTAAGGGTGAAAAATTGAGGGGGAAGAAAGGAGTGAAATGTGCCACTGATAAGAGTCCCACATCGGAAAAATAATGGGAGGGTCCTGAGCTTATAAGCGATGGCACTGCACACTCCATCAAACCGGCCTTTTTTAAAGAGGGTAATGGCCCCGTAACAAGTGGTATCAGAGCCAACCCAGACCTAACTCCAATGTCTCACCAAGCGCTCTGACGGGCGGGGTAAGTAGAGAGCTCCATCTGTGATGACGGCGTCACAGGATTGGGTGGAGGAGAATGGCACAGATAAGAGTCCCACATCGGAAAAGTGATGGAAGGGTGCTGGGCTTATAAGTGGTGGTGTTGTACACTCCATCAGACCAACCTTTTGAGGAGAGAACAATAGCTCTGTGACCAATAGGAAGAGTAGGAACTAATTCAAGGGAAGACTCAACACAAATAGGGTCAACAAGCTCCGTTAGAGGTTTAACCTTACTTAACTCTATAACATATGGCTTCTCAAATGAATGCTCCTTAGAAAAAGTGTCCTCTAACTGAACAAATATGCCACAATGCTAATCAGATGTCAGAATTAGCATCAGTCTGAAATCTATCTCCCTCCTCGAGCTTTTGTGGAGAAGTTAGAGGAAGAGAGGGATTGGGGATGATCGAGACATCCTCGGGGGTGTCCATAGAAACGCTAGTCTCAAGGGGATATCCACATGCAAAAGAAGGTGAAGAGATTCAATTCTTACCCTCAAAGTCATATAATGGGGTATCAACTCAAAATTCGAAGCTTAAAGGGTAAGAGGACTCAAAATCACCCAAAAAACAACCCTCAGGTGTAGTAGGTCCTACACTAAGATCGGTCTCATATGAAATAGTTATAGTGTTCTCTACATGACTTTTAGCCAACTCTGAGAATTGGTCAATGAGTGATATTGTCATCTCCACGGACTCTCCATGGCCTTTCATTTCTTACTCAACTTGATCGATTCCAAAGTACGTAGAAATAACATAAGGACAAGAGTCGGCATTATAGGTAGAAGAATACCAATAATCACATGAAACTGGGGCACATGGAGTTTGAGGATGCTCATAAGATATACCGTCAAATTAAATCTCATCCAAAGGTATAGCATATATCATATAGCGGTCAGGAATGAGGTGACTAAAGATCCCTCTAGCATTGTCATACTCCTAAGTATCATGAGCCAAAAATCCAAAGAAATCCAAAATTTCATCTGAGGACTTGGTAAAGAAACCTACCAAACCCCTAGGGTACAAGGTCTTAACATGACCTCGATAATCATTAAGGCCCTCAAAACTCAATTAGCAAATTTTTCATTTCTCAAGATATCAATCAATGTTCAATTCCTTTTCCCATTAATTCTAAACTCTATCAATTATTGATTTTTATCTATATTGAGGACAAAATTCATTCAATCTACTCGAGTATAGCCAAAAATACTTCATGCTCATATTAAGAGAAATAGAAAATTGCCATATTTTTAAAATTTTTAAAATTTCCAAAATTATTTTCAATTATTGATTTTTGTGAATTGTTTTTCAAGAGAAGGCAACATAAACTAAGTAACTAATAAAGAAATAAACAAAGCAAAATCAGAATACATACAACCAAAAAGAAAGGATCAAATTAAAGAGAAAATGTGACATGATCTTATGCTATCCTCCCCAAGACTGCCGCCAAAACTTGTACATGATTTTTGATATAAAAATAATGCTGCAAGTGTACAGTTCATTGCTATAGCACTTGAGGATTATCTTCTCATGGACGAGGATGAAACTAGGCCACAACTAATCTTACAATAACAAGGGTACTAAACTAGTTAACTTAACAATAATCTTATAAAATGATTAAATTAAGAAACATTTACCCAAAGTTTTAATATTAGTAGATGTAACATCTAAGCATTAATCAAATTCTAACCCATCATACCTTAAGAGTTTTATTAAAACAAATGAAAATGGTGGAAAAAAAACTCAAGGTGCCAAAACTAATGGTTATAATAAAAACCCCATAAAGAATTAAAAACCCAAAGCTAATCAAAAAGAAAATGATGTGGAAGAAAAAGAGTTATGGTCAGGATCAGGGGTGCCCATGCTCTCTCAGGAGCTCCATCCAGAAGCTTTAATTGATTCATTAATTTGCTAAAATTAAAAATTTGGGTGAAACATTTTGAGGCAAATTGCCTACTATTTCTCACGACTTTTTATTGATCATGCAAGTTGAATATATACATCCCATACAACCCTAATATTCTATGGCTTCACAAACAAGTCACAAGATTTTATGAAAGGATATAATACAATCTCTATTTAAAAGATTACCTAATCATAATCAAATACAAACTTTCTAAATATCCTAAATACCAAATTCTTAATTTGATATACCTTCCTTTAACACTCCTCCTCAAGTTGGTGCATGCAGGTTGACCATGCCTAACTTTCTATGTAGATACCAAATCAGCGGAATGAAGAGCTCTCAAACAAAATGATAGTCGATCTCGATGTGTTTCATGCGTTCATAGAAAACCTGGTTCTTGGCAATATGAAGGGCATCCTGACTATCGTAAAATAGGTGCATAGGTGTTAGTGAAAGACACCAAGATTGGCGAGTAGAGATTTTAACCATACTAACTCACTTGTGGCTGCTACCATAGAACGGTACTCGGCCTCGGCAGATGAGCAAGAAACAGTTGTTTGCTTCTTGATTTTCCGTGAAATTGAAGAACCTCCAAGTGGTATTAAATACCCAGTTAATGAACGTTGTGTCAGGGAACATGTGCCCCAGTCAGAGTCACAATAACCAACCAGAGTTAGATCACCTTAGGCCTAAAGTAAAACACCACAATCTAGTGTCCCTTTGATGTAACGAAGGACTCTATATGCAGCGGTCATGTGTTCTTCTCATGGAGCCTGCATAAACTGGGAGAGTATGTGAAAACATAAGTCTGGGGTGAGTAATTGTTAGGTAAATCAATTGTCCTATAAGACGCCAATATCTCCTAGCATCAACCAACGTAGGTTCAGTAGCCAAAGCAAGTTTGTGATTTTCCTCCATAGGGAAATCACTAGGTTTAGCACCTAAAAGACCACACTCGTTAACAATTTCAAGAGCGTACTTGCGCTGGCTGAGAAATAAATCGATTGGACCACAAGTGACCTCTATCCCAAGAAAATATTTCAAAGGGCCAAGGCCTTTTATACTAAAACATGCATGGAAATAATCCTTGAATTGACGACATGTTGAATTGTCATTGCCGGCGAGAACAATATCATGAACATACACGACTAGAGCGAAAAATGTATCTCCTTTTCTGTAAGTGAACAGATAATAATCCGCATAAGAATGAACAAAGCCATACTTGCGCAATTTGGAGGACAATTTTGCGAACCAATATTGTGGTGCGTGACGAAGGCATATAATGATTTTTGAAGCCGGCATACCTTAGTAGGAAAGTTGCAAGTAAATCCAGGTGGCAGAGTCATGAAAACTTCTTCTTCTAGATCTCCATGAAGAAAAGCGTTGTTGACATCAAGTTGGTGCAAATCCCATCCCTTTGAAACGACTACTAAAAGAAAACAATGTACACTTGTCATCTTGGCCACAGGTGTGAGTGTTTCATTATAATCAAGACCTTCCACTTGATGATCACCCTGGATGACAAGGCGATCCTTGAACCATTGGGTAGGCCTATCAGAGTTATATTTCACACAATACACCTACTTGCAACTAATTAGCTTCTTTCCTACCGGCAAGTCCTTAAGTGTCCAAGTAGCATTTTTCTACAGGGCTTGAATTCTTCCCACATGGCTGCCTGCTAATGAGGTTCCTTGACGACCTCATGATAGTGTTGAGGCTTTATCACTTTGGTTATAGTAGCTAGAAAATTTTGATGCGAAACAGAAAAATTTGTAGAAGTGACATAATTTGCTATGGGATAAGGCGTACCTAAGGATTCTTCTTGAAGCCGATGAGTGATCTAGAGGGGGTGCTTTGATTGAGTATTGTAGCACACGTGATCATCAAGGTGAGCCGGTGGCTTTTGAGCTCGAGTGGGGTGAGAAGTATGTGGGCTTGTAACTGAAATGGGCTAGGATGGCGGCTGCGGCGTGCTAGACTCCTTAAGATGGGTTGAACTAGACTTGTGTGATGCTGGCTAAGAATTTATTGCGGTTGGGTTCTGTTGGGCCTCTATTACAGTTGGGTCTCAGTTTACACGTCCTGCAGGTGTCGTTAGGCATGGACTGCTACTAGTCTCTAAGCTCCCCCTGTCCCTGAAGGCAGGAGCTTATGGACCTGGGCCTGAACTCCTTTGGGGCCCCATCCTCTCCATGTCTGGGGAGATGTTATTCCCTGGGCCGCGAGGTGAGACCTTATTTAAGCCCAAATCCACACTTTCCCTTGCCTGCAAGGGTGGTGGGCTGGCTGTTTCAATAATAGAATACTCCAAACCCATATCTGACTCACTTGGGCCAAAACAGGGAGGAGCATCACTAAAACTCAAGGGCACAGTGGGCTATAGTGTAGGGTTAGCATCATCCATTAGTTGAACCATTTTCTTAGCAAAACGAAAAACATTTTCTTGGAGGACCACATCTCTATTAATAAATGTTTCCCGAGTCTGCAAATCACACTTTCCATCCCTTTTTACCAAAAGGGTATCCAATAAACACACGTTTTCTACTTCTTGGAGCAAATTTATCTTTGGTTCTTGGATTATTTCATGCAAAATATAATGTACCAAAAACGCGCAGCTCCTCATATGATGGTTTGCAATGAAAAAGAATTTCATAAGGCGTTTTGCCTTTTAGCAACTTGGAAGGGGTCCGATTTATTAGGTAGGCTACGTTGCGGGCACATTCACTACAAAATTAGATACGCAAGTTTGCTTGGAACCTAAGGGCTCTCACCACATTTAAAATGTGGTGATACTTATGTTCAACCAGCTCATTTGTTGCGGTGTCTCAACGCTGCTACTTTTACATAAAATTCCATGTTCACAATAAAACTCTTGCATTGGTTCGGAAGTAAATTTATTTTCGTTGTCACCCCTAACAACCTTGACAACTTTGTCAAATTGGATTTTGACCATAATTATGAATCTCTTTTGGAGTTTACTTGCCTTTATTCTATCCTTCATCAAAAATACCCATGTGGTCTGACTTGCATCATCCACAATACTTAAAAAATAGTGTGCACTGCAAGATGACGGAACTCTACATGGACACCAAATATAATAATGATTTAAATCGAGCACACCTTTTTCATTATTTTTGCTAAGAGGAAATTTATTATAAGTTTGTTTCACACGCAAACATGTCTCACAAAATTCTTCTTTATCTTTATCCAAACCAATAACTATACCTAAATGGCTAGGAAGTAAGGAAGTATATCACTTGGTGGATGCCCAAGATGGCCGTGCCACAAACACCTTATATTCACCGCGTTAGCATGATTAGACACGGTGACCTCTTGTAATAGTAGACCCCTTCTCTTTGCTCATCCACTCTATTAGAGTCCTCGAAGTACGGTCCTATATTGCATAGAAATCATCAAAGTATGTCACTAAGCAATTTAATTATTTGCATAAGTTAGATATAGATACAAGGTTACAATTTAATTTTGGCACATATAACACATTTTTCAATTTCAATCCTTGCCCCAAGGCCTCTGAGCCTTGTTTACTAGTCATAGTATCCATGCCATTTTGCAGCCCGATTGTCACAGGAGGTATTTCTATAACCTTATTTAAAAAAGTGACGTCGACAGCCATATGAATTGAGGCACCGTTGTCAAGCATCCAACTAACATTACCTGAAAGGTTTTTATAATCGGATGCGGGCCCATCGATCAAACTCAGCAGGCGTTGAATCTAATCAGCACTGAGCCCAGGGATGCCAGCCTCCCCTTTAGTCACTCCACTCGGCCTGCCAGTTCCAAAGGCTGAGCTTGGGCTGCTTTCCTGCTGGACTGCTACCGCGGCTGTTTCTTGTGTTGGGCCTCCTCTGCCCTTGCCATTGAAACGCCCTCCTCGGCCCAAGTTGCGTCCACCTCGACCACCTTGTCCACGTCCATGAGACCCCCATCCTAGGGGATATCCGATGACTTCATAGCATGTTCTTTCTTCGTGGCCATAACAACCACATATCTTGCAAGCACCCTTCTGGACCATATTGTTGTGTTCTTTTACCGTAAACACCATCCCCATCTCACCTCGATTGTTTTGTACAATTATAATTCTTTTATGATTTTCTTCTTCTTGGGTTATATTGAAATCTTGTCAAGAGGGGGCAAGGGGTTGAGGGCCAAAATTTTACTCCTAATTGTCGAGTACAAATCATCATTCATGGCCATCAAAAATTGATGTGCTTTATCCGCTTCATACATTGCTATTATTTTGCCTATCGTTCCACACTTGCATCCACTACAAGTGTACATGAGAACTTTCAAAAGGTTGGATAGTTTGTTTCATAAGTGCACCAATTTTGAGTAAAAATCACCCGTATCTAAGTCATCTTGTTCGCAATTTGCAATATTAGCTTTCAATTGATGAATCTTTGGAGTATTTTCCATGGCATATCTCTTTTTCATATCATCCCACATGATCTGGGTCGTATCCAAGTAAGCTATACTCATACGTAATTTTGGGTCGATTATGTTTAACAACCACGAGCATAGCATAGAATTGACCATGTCCAATGCATCCGTTTCAAAAAATCCTTTATCTTCCTTCAGAGTGCGTCTCGTCAAGCTTTCGTCTAGAATGTGCAGCTTGTTTTTGGCTTTCAGTGACTTTCTCATGGCTCGTTCCCATAAATCGTAGTTTTTACCGTCAAATCCACTATCGTTATCATCACACCTGGTCCTCCGAAGGATGGAGGTAGTATGGCGAATGTGGTTAAATTAAAAACTTCATTTTTCCCTCGCTCATGGTGAGATGTGCATAGATTGAAATAGACGGGTGTCGCTCTAATACCATGCTAAAACCAAAAATTTAGGTGAAGAACTTTGAGGCAAATTGCCTATGGTTTCCCACGGCTTTTCATTAATCATCCAAGCTGAATATGGACATCCCATACAACCCTAATATTTTATGAAGACAAACAAGTTACACGATTTTAGGGAAGGATATAATACAATCTCTATCTAAAAGATTGCCTAATCATAATCAAACACAAACTTCCTAAATATCCTAAATACCAACCCCCTAATTTCACACAACTTCATTTAGCATTAATGAAGCCAGCAAAACTAACCTAAGAAGAAGAAGAAGAAAAGACATGATTAGAGATTAAAACAAAATAGAGCAAAAGTGACCTAAGAAGAAGAAAAGCCAGGGTCAGAGATTAAAATAAAACAGAGGAATTGAAGATCATGAAGCCAAAATCCAAGTCGAAAAACAACGTAAACCCAAAATTTCCATTCTCCTTTACTTCTAAGCTTAAATCCACAACGAATCTAACATTAAACGAAACTTTAGCCACAGTTTCGCACAATTTCAAAAAATAGCCTTCGTGCATAGTATGAAGAAGAAGAATGGAGGGAAGGGGGAAAAAACTGAATTCATCTATTAATAACAAATGAAACGCAACGAATATAGAGTTTAGATAGCAACCAAACCGAGGATGTGAGAAGAAGAGTAGGAGAACACCACTGAGCTCCATTAATTACAACATCCAGAGACCCAAAACCGAGCAAAGTAGACCCGAAATTAATGACACCAAACCTCAACTTTCAACCAGAACACTCTAGGATTTGACAGCCAAAATCCCAATGCCAGATTAAATTGACAAAATCAAAATCAATTACAAGAATTTGTGGCAAACAAAAATATGTGTGAAAAATGACAAAACAGAGGGCCACGAAGAAATTCCATCAAAATTAAATCTTACAACCCTAAAGTTCCACGCTAAACACCTCACGTCCACTATTTTGCTATTGTTCTTGATTTCTACATGCCCAGCTTGCCCACGGTCATTCGATCAAGTTGTTCGTTAACAGTGATGATGAGGCTGACACTCAACAGTGTTAGTTGGAGGAAAGAGACAAAGAGGCTAGGATCCCGTACTGTAAGGAGTAGAGATGATGGTGAGGCATGCGCTAATAATGGTGTCTAATGATGGTGGAGATGGTGATGTTGGAGCTGGTGATGGTGTTTCGAAGAAGCAGCTAGAATGCGGGGGTGGGGGTTCCTGATTGCTAAGAGCATATGTAATGGTGATCTATAATTTTGGATCACAAGTGGAGACCCACACCATTCGTATCATCCCATAAGTAAACTTTTTCTCTCTTCTCTACATCCTATGGATAACCAACTTTGATCACTAAATAAAATACTATCTTATGGATCCTACCATTAACATATTATTGGGTTTTAGAATTTTAAAGGTTTAGTTAGCAAACAAAAAAAAAAAGAAGAGAAAAGGTGTGTGGGGCGGATCACGGCCATGAGCTGGACTGTGAGACGAGCGAAGCGGATCGCTGATGTATGGTTATTTTTGGACCGTGATCCAAATTTTTGGCTCGCGAGCCTTGCATTGCCAGTTCTCTAAGAGAGGAAATATAATAAGAAAAGGAAGGGTGGTGAGAGACACGTGAAGGGGGTTGGTTTTGAGGTAATATTTTATTTTTCCCTTTTTTAAATGCTGAGCAATTGTTAGGCCGCAATCAAATGTGGGCTGCCGAAAGTCTTAGAGGTTAAATCCAAAATCTTGCCCTACAGAAAAATAAAAATGTAGAAGTACTAGTTATTAGGAGCTAAATTAAGTGCCAAAGTATTGAGAAAATATTGTAGTTTCGATGCAAACACCAATGACCTTGTGTATTTTGTTTGTTATTAGCAATTTGTTTGATGTTGTGGCGTAGATTACTTAATTTTCCTGCTTACAATTTAGTAGTTTTTAGTTTCATTTTATTCTTTGAAATCATCATTAGTGATTTTGCTTAGTTTTGGTAGGCCATTAGAGTAGGGTTAGTTTTATTGCATTGATCCTATTGAAGCCCAATTTATGACTTTGACAAATTATTCAGTGACACAAAAAATGAATGACAGATCTCACTAATAGAAGAAGTACAATCAGAAATCAAATAGATAAAATTTCAGAAGTTGTAAATATTAGTTCTAACAAAACACATTATGGTGTTAAAAGATTAGCGTCACTCCAAAACATTGTTCAACTATTAAAAATAAGAACAACTCGATTGTGAATTACCTCCACTATTACTAGAGAGCGATGCATTCATTTCCAATTGATTGTGAATCAATTATATGTGAATAATTGAGTCTTGCTTCTTTTTAACTAAAAACCACTAAAAATTGAAAAAATTATAAATCAAGAAAAAATGGTGAACCAGTGTGCCGACTAGGTAACCTAGTTTTAGCAAATTAATCCATGCTAAAATTCTCAATCCTCATATCGAGGTTGACTAAGCCCTCACATTCGATTTCGAACCAATGTCAGGTAGAGAAAAGGCTCACCTCCTCCACCCACAAGGATTCTAAAACAAATTTTTATGCTCCTAAGAACATAAATCCATCGTGTTTTACATTTTTAGAACTCGAAAATGATATGCAATTTGAGCTTAGAACCCAGTATGCTGCCATGCTTCCCGAATTCATCAGTGAAGGAGATGCCTAGTTGTTTTTGAGTGAGTTTGAGAAAGTGTACTCGATGTTCCACAAGATATAGATAGGTTGTGTTTCTTTCCCTTTGCTTTGAAAGATCTTGCCAAGAAATGGATAAAAAGCCTCCCTGTAAATTCTTTCTAAATAGGATGGTTTTTTCGAGTGTTGTTAAGTAAACGCTTCTCAAATGGCAAGATGACCATGCAAAGGAATGAAATCAACCACTTTGTGCAACTAGACAAAGAGCCATTCTAGAAGCATTTCGAAAGGTTTACAAACTTGTTGGCCCAATGTCCCCCACCATGGCCTTGAGTAATGACATTTGTGCCAAATCATCTATGAGTGGCTTAACGAAGCTATACGGACCATGGTTAGGTCCAAGTGTTAAGGGGGGATTAATAAACAAAAGTGAAATCGAGGGTTGGGACTTCCTTGAGGACCTAGGCAAAAAAAACCTTATAATAGGAGACTTATGGGGATGAGAGTCTAAATGATAGGACTAATAATCAAAAGGGGGAAATGTATGTGGTGCTATCACATACTACTTATATTTGTATAATATTTGCCACCTCAGAAAGCATGTTCAACGAGTGAGTCCTTTCTCAACCCCCTAAAAATGCTTTCCTCTCGAGTTGGTCCTGTATTATCAATGTTAAGCTGATGGTCATAACTTGGGTGCTTGTCCTCTTTTCAGTCAATAATTTGCCTTAGGCTTAGAGCAAATGTGAGTCATTTCATCCTTTCAAAAGGCCAAATTTGATCCTTATTCTTCTACATTCAATCTAGGTTGGTCTAAGCTCCCTAACATGTCATGGACTGGCATAATGCTTTAACACTTAATGGCCAAGGTAGTGGTTTCTAAGGAAACATCGCCTCTTCTTCTTATCAAATGCCACCATACAAAGAGGCATACAGTGCACCAGGAAGACCTCCGTAATGGTTGTTGCTCAATCTTATCTCCCTCTTAAAATTGACAAACTGATAATGAGAGTAAATAATATGGAGGGAATAATGAGAGAGATAAAAGAGTTCAATGAGAGGATGATGAAACCCGTGAGTGAACAACTTGCTCAACTTTCCATGTTAAGTAGGGAGAGAGGGATTTTTCCTAGTTAACTCAAGGTTAACCTGAAAGGAGGAACTTCTTCTTCTTCTTCCTTTTTCCCAAATGTTGTCTGTAATGTTAATACTGTGAATACTCCTAAGTTAGGAAGAAATGTTGATTCATATATGGGTGAAAATGATGTGGCCCCTCACCTATCTTCTCTTCCTCCTACTTTTTGAGAATGTTTTTCTTATGATGTTCCTAGTTCTTCGTCTAATCCCCCTCTTTCTAATGATGTGGCAGAACCAGAGGAGGATGATCTTTGGTTATCATTGATCCTATACCCCTTAAGGGTGCTCATACTTCTTCCCCCTTTCCTAACCGAATTAAATGGAGGAAGATATAATCCTATGTTAATAACATAAGGGAGACTTTCTCCCAAGTCAAGATCAACATCCTCCTTTATGATGCTATTCAACAAATGCCTCGTATGCTCATTTTTTTAAAAAAAATTGTGTACTAGGAAGTGTGCCACTTATGTCCCTAAAAGGGCCTTGTTGGCCTCTAACGTAGTTTAATAATTTCTAATCTACAGCCCGTCACATATAAGGACCAAGGATGCCCTACCATTTCAACTGTCACTGGTAATCACACCATATAAGGCCTTACTTGTCCTTGGTGATATTGTAATGTCTTACCCTTCACCGTGCACAAGTGATTAGAGCTAAGGGAGCTTAAGCTTATCAAAATGGTCCTTCAATTGGCCAACTATTCCACTACATGACCTGGAGGAATGGTTAAGGAAGTGGTAACAAAGGTAGGGGGTTCATATTTTGGATTGAGTTTGTTATGCTTGAGACTGAGCTCATTGTTTGTCTTGAGAATGAAACATCGATCATGCTAAGTCACCCATCCCTTACTAAACTAATATTTTCATTAATTGTAGGAATAGAAAAGTGAAGTTAACTTTTGAGAATATGATAATAGAATTGAATGTGTTGAATCTATGAACATAACCCATTGGAGTTGGGGCACTCTACCCTTAATTAGGTGGGCGACTTTTCTGTGGAAGAAGTAGACTCTGAGCATGAAGATGAATTGATTTTGTGTGCCGATGGGTCATTTTGTATGGAACCAAATATGACATATTTATATTTGATGATTAATGTGATCAGTTGTTGCATGCATTCATTCTCGCATCCATCTCCTCATCTCCTTCTCCATCTCATGAGGCATCTCCTAGTGTGTGCTCATTCTCATCAATTGAAATATAGCCCCTTTCTAATATCCTGAAATATACATTTTGGAGCCCTCGTGAGTTTTTCTGTGTGATAATTGCTAGTGATTGAGACTCAGACCAAGAGGCCCATGTGCTTGAATTTCTTAGGAATAATAACAAGGCTCTAGGGTGGATCTTACGAGAAAATAGAGGCCTTAGCCCCAATATTGTGTCACAAAAGTCAATCTTGAGGACAATATCAAGCCTTACCAAGACTATCAAAGAAGGTTAAATCTTACCCTATGAGAAGTGGTGAAAAAGGAGATTCTTAAGTAGTTGACCATGACATTATTTACCCCATCTTAGATAGTAAGTGGGTTTATCCAAAGTTATTCCTAAGAATACTGGTATCACTTGAGTAAAAATAGCAAAGATCATTCCCATGGGACTCCGGTCTGGGGGGAGGGTACACATCGATTATCAAAAGTTAAATGCCTTCATTAGAAAGAATCACTTTCCGTTACCCTTCTTGGACCAAATGTTAGGGGGATTACCCAGTAAGCTTGTTACTATTTTCATGATTGATATTCTAGCTATACACAAGTTCCTATTACACCTAGAGACTTAGAAAAGACCGTATTCACTTACCTTTTTAGCACTTATGCCTTCAGTAAGATGTCATGCAGTCTTTGCAATGCCTCCGCCAGCTTCCCTTGATGATTATTTATCTAATTTGGTAAAGTTTTTAAAAATGTATCAAAAGAAGTATTTGACTCTAAATTATAGAAAATGTCATTTTATGGTAAAAAGGGGAATTATTTTAGGTCATATCATTTCTCATGAGGGGATGGAGATAGAAAAGGCCAACATGGATATAATTATAAACCTTCCCTCCTTACTTGTGTGAAGCACATACATTCCTTTCTTGGACATACTAGCTCTACTGGAGGTTTATTAAGGACTTTAACGAGATAGCTAAGACCTTGTCCTTATTTCTCACTGAGCATGTGCCATTCCACTTCTACAAAGAGTGTGAACTGACATTTACAACTCTTGAGGAGACATTGACTACCTTTCCTATATTAAATCCTCTCATTTGAGGAGAACAATTTGAACTAATGGATGATGTGTCTAATTATATGGTAGGGAACAATAAACAAAGCAAATAAAGTACATCATAATCGAGAAAGAGTTTTTAGTGGTTGTTTTTAAATTTGAAAAGTCTAGGTTGTACCACATAGGGTATCATGTGGTTGTTATCATTGACGATGTCACATTCAAACACATTTTTGATAGAAAGGATGCCAAACCGAGACTCATCTAATGGATCATACTACCCCAAGAGTTTGATTACGGACCTGAAGATAAGAACGAGGTCCTAGGACCTCATAGTTTACCATCTATTTAAGATTGTGGGTCATAATGCATGTGAGTCTCTTATTCTTGAGTGCTTTCCTAATAAACAACCATTTAGGCTCATGTGGAGCCGTGGTATACTGAAAGTTTAAATTACTTAGTCACAAGTGATATGCTAAGGGAATGAGCAAAAGTAGATACACTATATTTCCTTGCGTTGGTTAATTTATTCATGCCAGATAACCCTATTTATTATGACATTGCCACGATCAAATTATAATGAGGTGTATGCCCAATGACCAAATTCTAAGTGTCATATTCTTTTGTCACGGTCATGTATATGGGGCCACTTTTGCGGGAGAATGACCACTGCAAACATTCCCCAATGCAGTTTCTATTAGCCAGCCTCGTTTAATGATGCCCATGAGTATTACAAGAGGGGCACTCATTCCCATAAAACGGGTAGACTTACTAGAAGGGATATGATGCCTTTAACCCATAATTGTTGTGGACCTTTCTTGTTTGGGGATAGACTTCATGGGACTATTTCCAAGCTCATTTGAAAACAAATACGTCCTCCTTTGAGTGGACTATGTGTCTAAGGGAGTCGAGGTGATCCCCATGACGAACAATAGAGCCAAGATAATACATCATTAGATTCCTAAGGGAAAACATATTTGCATGGCATGGGATGCCACATGATTTCATTAGTGATCAGGAATCTACTTTGATAATAAGGCTTTGGATATCCTGTTCATGTGTATTCTATCATTTACTGACTTGCTATGCCTTATCATCTATAAACAAGTGGCCAAGTAGAATTGTCTAAAAGAAAAGTCAAGCAAATTTTAGAAAAGATACTGTCCAAGAACAGAAAAGATTGCATGGAAAAGTAAGTACATGCGTTGTGGCTTATCAGATGGCCTTTAAAACCTCGCTAGGTATGTCCTCTTGTAGGTTAGTGTGAGGCTGACCTTGTCACCTTGTCATTGAGCTTAAACATCGGCTTGAAGTGTGATTACAACCTTCAACTTTGATTTGAGTGCTGTCGGAGAGGATAGTAGATGAGGCTTAGTTAGAATGAGTTAGAGAACATTAAAAGGGAAGCCTATGATGACACCTAATTGAGTATGGAGAGAGCTAAATTATTTCATCATAAGCACATTAATAGGAAAATGTTCCTTCCTGGGTAAAAGATTTCCCTCTATGATTCTAGACTTCACCTGTTTTTTGAAAAACTTAGATCTACGTGGACATGTCTCTTTATTGTTGTTAACATGTTCTCACACAGTGTTATTGAGATTAAAGACCCTACTAAGGACCCAACATTCAAGGTGAATGGGCATAGATTGTAGCGCTTTCTAGAAATGTCAGTTAAAGAGGGTCTATCTTGCTTCCTAAACCTCTTAAGCATGTGACTTGGAAGTCCCACCCTCTTGTGTATATGTGAATATGTGTATGATATGTGAGTTTTGAAAAAATGAGAGAAAAAAGGAAAAAATTGAAGAAAAATTCAACAAACAGAAAAATGAGAAAAAAAACAAAATAAAACGAAAAAAGGGCAGAGTGAGTGAGGAAATGAATAAAATGTTGACAAAGAAAAGAGAGGGAAAAAAAGAAAAATGAGAAACTAGAAGGAAAAAAAAGGCAGTCGTGAAAGTTAAATTAGAGTTGGCAAGACTGTGCCAAGAGTTGGCATGTCCCTACCAACTTTTTAATTAGACAAAGAAGGAAAAAAAGACATGGACAACGAAATGAAACAGTGTAGGCTTACTAAGCGGCACAACCATGCCAAACATAAGATTTCAGAAACTCCATCTAGAGATGTGGCACAAGCTGCTCATGCCAAGCAGCATGCCATTACTAGACTTGAATTGTGCTAAGAAAAAAGGTTAAGGCTTTCTTCTTCCTCATTTCTTCATTTTTCATCTCCTTCTCCCCTCTTATTTAAACTTTGACCCCATAAACCTTTAGTTCACTCTCCACCTAAATCCTCTCCAAATTGCTTAAATTTCTTCTCAAATTCTTCAAATTTATGTAGCCCCAACCTTCTCCTATAAAAATTTCCCATAATTTCTCCAAAATCCTTTCACGTATTCTCCCACTTTTTCTCTTTGACCCTGACCACTTTTATTTAGGTTAAAGGCGGTAAAGAGAGAAAGCTCCCTTCAAGCCCTAAATTCATCAGTTATTCAAGCTTTTGAGCACTTTATTGGCATCTGTTGGTAATAATGAACAAGCTTTCATCACTTCCTCTGTGTCATCAACCACAGGTAAGAAACTTTTAGGTGAGCCATCGTAACAATCCTTCTAACACAAAGAAGTCCAAAAAAGATTCAACTTCCTCCAGTTCTACTTCCAAGTGGTGCTAAGGTAAATCCGATGCCCATAAATTGTTACAGCCACCTAGTAATAGAGGCTTACAACTTAAGAATGAATGATAAAAACTAAAATTTGATATATTGGCTCTAGGCTTATTTTCATAAGGATATTTGAAGGCTTTTGGGGTTGTTAGATGATATTGCATGGTTGCAAGGACTTTTTGATGATTACAATTTGTTATTTTGAAATGTGAAGTCTATGATTGACTGGTCCATGAATTTTTGATCTTAGTTTTTGTTGCGTGGGGCGGGCATTACTAGGGGAAGGAGGTTTCGATCACATTTTGCATATTTAATGGTGACGTTAAGATAAGCTTTATAGATTTTAATGAACTTATCCACCTTCCCTTGCATAGTTATGGGAATAAGGATGGGCTGGACACTTGGAACCTCCACCCCACTTGGCTTAATGCCACTTGTTCCAAAACAAAAATCCACCATGGTCGATGGGATAAGCTTAGGATTTTTGACCATAGGCAAGCCAAGGAAACTGACATATGTAACACTAACATTTGATACCTCCAATGCCTCATGCTAAATATGGTATTTAGTCATCATGATACTCAAAATGTGTGTCGGAAGGCTGAGTTGTTTATTATATGGTGTGCTTTAAATGATAACTATATAGATACAGGTACCTTTATCTGCTGTCACCTAGTTGAGGCTACAAAGACTAGATGAAACAATGTGATAAGTGTATGGGGGATCAATAGCCAAGGATCTAAGCTTAGGGGGGGAAAAAAACATGGCACTTTGGAGGCTCATTTTTGTAGGCAAAATTTTGGAAATAGCTAGCTTAGGGCATATGAATATTATTGACACCAATGGTGGCACACAGAAATACTCGGACCATAACAAAATCCTTTTTGTTTTCCCAAGTGTTAGGAGGACAACACTTCTTAACAAAAGGAATATGTCTTGTGATGGTGCGGTGCATGGTGAAGCCTGTGAGGAGGTTCCCAAAGTGGTTGATTATGGAGATATAGTTAAGGAGGTGAATGCCTATGATAAGCAAAACAATGTTAGTGAAGAGGAGGGACATGAACAAGAAGAACCACAACAAGCATCCCCCTCATTTAACATGTGTGGTTCCGCTTCTTCGGCCCAAATCCCTTATGTGAGGTGTTCCTCAATTAATTTGCCAACTTCAGACTTGACATGGCTAGCTTGCATAGTGATTATCATAAGATGAAACAAGATATGAAGTGCATGGCCAGCTGGATGAATTCCATGGATGAGAGGGATACTAATTTCGTGGGTCACATGTTTCGATAAGAACATAGAGATTAGAGAAAGTAAGGGGAAAAGAAGAGAGCACAATTAGAGAAGCTAGGGAGTTGGAAGAAAGCAAAAGGAACAATGTGATTATGTGATGATAATTAGAGGCACTATGACATGAAGAATAGATACTCTACATGTTCATAAATAACCAAGGAATCTAGATAAATAACATGTAATTAGGGTATGCATGATAGGTCTTGGTTTAAGTTTTTGTCAACTCATGCATCATTTCCAACCCCAATAGAGGAGAGAAAGCATGTTAGGAGAACCCATGAGATTTTGTAAGGCTTGTTAGACTATTAAGTCATATGTAGTCTCACACTTCTTTTTAGGCATGTCTCTTATATGATTGAGATCATCTATAACTTAGCCTAACTTTCTTTGAGATCACATATAGCATTTCATAATTGATGAAATGGTAGAGGCATTCTTTGTATGATGTGAAAACCATAATACCCAAAAAGCCACCCTACTTTGATTGTAAATCCCTTGCTAAACCTTTGTGCATTGAATCAATATCTTTTGTTATGAGCTGCTCTTATTAGCCCTTGGCTAAAAATATCTTCTAATACTCGGAGGCCAAGACTTTACGAGCTTCAATTTGAGTGTTTTTTTGTGATTCATTTGCCGTTGATCAATTGGAGGTATTGCAATGTCGTTGTTATTATGAGATGATAATAACAATGAGAATAAGGGTGTTTTTCCAGTTTTGCTTTCAGAGATGGTTGTGATGTCATCTAATGGGATTTCAGTTAAAGTATACGTGTTGCCATGATTTTCCAAGTACCTCTCATGTAAGTACCATTACTTTAAAAAAAGGAACAAAAGAAAATATAAAAAAAGAAAAAAGAGAACAAAAGCATTAGCACGGTGACTAAACTCTGGTTTGACTCAACTCATTTGATGTAAGTACGTTTTAGGGATGTTCGTATGATTCGCAAAAGCCCCTATTGGTTGACGTGGTTGTTGCTTCCTGGCCTTTTGGCTATTTACACTACAATAAAAGTCTGGCAATTTATTTGTGGCAACTTAGTTGCCACAAAAATTAATAAATATTAAAAAAATCGTAGCAATATAAAATTTTCCACAAAATATGAGGTTGTTGTAGCAAGTATGTAAAATTGTCACAAACCAGGCTTAAAAATATTTTTGAAGTAGAGAAACGCAGGGAAAATTTTCGTTTCGCCCCATTTATCTCATTTTCACTTGTTTAGATCCCTGAATTTTTTTATTTTTTTTTTTGGGGGTCAGCCAAGATCCCCAAAAAAACTGATGCTCATTACTGGTTACATCTCTCGTCCTCAAACGTGTTCATGTTCTTGGATTTGTCTCCATACTCTCTGAAAGATATCGAAGCAAAACATTCAGTCCCAGATAAAGAAGATTTTGCAAAGAGGATGAATAGGAATCACTGCATCCCCAACAGGATCCGCATGCGTATGGACAACACCATGAGGTATTCTCTATTGTGGAGTCAACAATTCATAGTCGTGTTCATTCATGTTGATTGAGGGTAATTGCAAACAATCGTGACAATTTCTTAATACTGCTCCTTCTTCTCATAGTAATCATTGCATTGTTAGGTATCGAATTGTAATTAAGCAATTGAGTTCTCACTCCCCAATTTTCCGCTGTAAAAGGTGGGAAAACCTTCATTGTGATCTCTATGTACTTAATTAAATTGTTGCATGAATCATCAAATTTTTATGCAATTACTTATGGGTGTGCCTTCTATTTGTCACTCTACTCAAGTTCTTCTCTTGGAATTAGAACCCTTATTTGTCACCTGTGGTTATGTTTATGTCATTCAGTTGTGTTCCTTTGCTATATTATTGCTCTGAAACCCAATCATGGTTTCCAAATGCAATTCCTTTTATTATCTATGCAACTAGTTCCTTGTATGCTTGATTAAGAAGACATTAGTAGTTTCCCCTTCCCAGGTACAAATTTAACTAGCATTGTCGTTACGTCAATATTCTATGGAATTTTATTTTTGAAATGTTCATATAGGAAAGTAGCCATAATAATACTGCTTATTGTAATGTCCAGTTACCAGTGTGGAGTTATCTTGGGTTCTTGTGTATTAACTAGGAAGGTGTTGCCAAATTTTCTACTGGTGTGGGCCAGGAGCAGTTTAAAGTTTTGAGCCCTGAAACTATCAACGTATTTTGGGATTGTGCTACGCCCATGCTTTATTAATATGGTACTCCCAGAGTATGTGAAAGCAATTGTACATGAGACTATGAGAGTCAGCTATTAAATTTCTTCACAACAAGGTGACATTATTCTTTCTTATCTCTGCCTTTTGCCTTAGACTTTGATAGTTTTTATGATGAATAAGATACAATGCTCTTATTTCTACACATATAATATTGAGGTAGGTACCATCTATGAGTAGATACTATAAATATCATAACCAAGTCATGTTTATATACCTAATTTCAGTGTTCTTTTGCTTCTTTATTTTTTTTCTTACACATTTTTTTACTATCAAACAATCAATATTATAAGCTGATTTGATAATATATATTTTCTTCTATACTCAAATTATTATACTTGGAAAAATTATGTTCGTTATGACTCTGAGATGCATTTGCCATGGATGGAGAAGTTATCTTGAAAAGAACCTAAAGATTTTCCTTATTTTCTGCCATCTATCTCTGGCTACTCAACAACTTTTACAGTGCCCTCCTAGGCTACCTATGTATTATCATAAGATTTTTCAGAAGGAGAGGGGAGGACTTGAGCCCCTTTTTCTTTGGTTATTATGCTGTTTTGCCATTATTTTCATTGGATGCACTTGATCTACATCTTTAAGGCAGTGAAGGTGTCGTATAGTGTTTGTATTCTATATCCTTGATTCCTGTTGACAATGCTCAGTCCTGTTGTTTCTGCCTAAGTGTTCATTGTCGAATTTGGCCACGCTTCCTTATGGCTTACCTCTTTGGAAATCCATTGGTTGTTGGGCTTTTGGTTTTAATGTTATATATGCTGTATTTTTTACCTGCCATGTACTTGTATTGCATGGCTATCTTTCTTGGCATCTTTTGGCACCCTCCGAATTTTCCTTTTCTTTTTTTCTTACGTATGTCACCAATCGTAAAATAATGGTGAACTTACACTCAAATATTCATACATCACCAACTCAAGCCTATGAAAGATTGAATACACCCCCAAACAACCTCCCTAGCAAAAACAAAGAAGGAAAGGTTAAGCCTAGAATATGTCGCATCATGTAGGTTTAGACGTTAACATATATATCCAGAAAACATGCATTGAGAGATCTTAATAGTACACATAGGTTTAAAGCCACAGAATATTTTGCAATTATCGATGATAGACCCATTTAAAGCCCGAACCCCAAAAGTTGTGTTCTCTTGTGCTTCTAAATAGCTTAATGAAAAAAAATGTGTTCAACTATCTTATGCTTATTTAGTTTTTCGGTTGAACAATTAAGGTGCCTTTTTCTTTGTTTTTGATATTCATAAGATATGCATTACGGTATTTAGGTCTTCTTAGGGTATTTTCATATTATATAGTGGGACTTAGGAATTTGCAAGACTTGCATCTTATAACTCCTATTTTACTATCAGGTTATCGTGGCCATCAAACAAGAAAGGCCTGTGGAGAAAAGTGGCATTGACACAAATTTCGTAAATTTTAAGAAAGGTATTGTACAAGTACTGATTAAGGTTCTCAATTGTCATACTTTCTAGTTATCAATGAGAACCCAAAAAAAAAAAAAAAAAAAAAAAAAAATCTACTGCTTGTGGATCCCATCATCCTAATGATGCAGCAAAGGTATTTGGGATTAGAGAATGTGTTAATTTGACTGATTTTAATGAGCCAATTTAGCAAGCATTTGCTTTTCTTTTGTATTTAAACTCTTGTGAATTACGTGGGTGATATTTCGTTACACCAAATTAGCTTATATGGCTGCTTAATCCAAGGCAATCAACCTTAATCAATTTTATGAGATTTTCAACTCAAAGTTCGATTTCTCACATCTTAAATTTCCTTAGTTGTAGCAGAATCTCATTTTTATCTTGGCGCTTCTATGCCAGATTAACGACTTCAATCTTCATCATGTTATTTTGTCCCTCATTTGCCTTGTTTTGCTATGATTATTTCTTTCATTATAGCTCCTACACTTACAAAGTTCTATATTATCGTTTAAACCATTTCATTACACTATGTTCTTACTTAAGTTGATCAATCATAATCTGTGCACATTTTTTGTTTAGGGTTTAATATTTATCTTTTTTTTTTTGGTTATTTGTTGTAGATATCCAATATCGATGTGGACGATACGAACATGACGATTAGCTTGGAATCAAGAAGACTAAAGATATTAAGATGTTGTTTTTACTTTCTTAGGACAAGTGCTCCACCCCTCCCTCCAATTTAAACACTTTATGGAGTTATTTTAGCTCTTGCGATAGTTAGATAAACAAAGCATCATTGTCAACATGCCACTGCCTACTTTGTCAATAATATTAATTCATGTAAAGGTATATATATCAATGAAATTTAGTTTTGCTCTATGACTTCATCTCTTTTATATTTGTTCACTAAGGTATGCTTGAAGAACGATATTAAAGTATTAACCACAAATATTAAATTCAATATAGATTTTATTGATAAATTTTAAATGACAACTAAATTGTTATAATAATTTAAGCATATTTTGTGGCAAATGTAAGTTGGCACAAATTGATTTTACCGCCAAAATATGATTTGTAACAAATCATATTTGCCACAAATATTATCCTTTTGTGGCAAAGTAATTTTTGTGGCAAGGTCAAACTTGCTGTAAATTATGAGATATTATAGCAATTTAACATTTGTAGTAATTGCAAGTTTACCACAAAAGCTACACATTTTGTAGCAATTTTAAATTCACCACAAAAGGTTTTTGTAACAAGGTATCTGTGCCAACCTTGTGGCAATTTTTTAAAATGCAGCAAAAGCCGACTATAGCAAAATTTAGGCATATTGTGGCAATATTTGCTGCTACAAAAAAACCAATTTTCTTGCAGTTAGCTGCTCACTCCTCCAAGTTGCTTGTCCACTCCTTACCCTTAACCTTATATGCCACTACAACTCGTGCTAAGTTCTCCAAATTATCATCATGCATTTGCATTTATGTGGTAAAGAATCAAGCATTTGGATTAGGGCTGGCAAAAATCCGGGTCCAGGTCCAGACAAATCGGACAATCGGACAAAAATGGCATACCCAAACCCTATTCGGATTTCAATTCGGACATTCAAACCATACCCGGACCCGGACCTGGACCCGGATGTCCGATGTCCGGACCCGGATGTACGGATGTCCGAATTTAACATTGACAAATCCACTCTCAATGAAGCGCATGTTTGCATACAATTTGCTTCGAAATTAAAATCTGAGCCTGGAAATTTAACAAACAAAATACAACCACCTACAAGTATTGCACCTGTCCCTATATATATTGCAAACCAGTTACAGTTTACAGATTCACAGATTCGAAATACCAAATCAAGCTCATTCATAAATTGGTGGGTGTCTAAATCGACATAAATCGATCGGTTTAGAGAGGTGCCCCACCCCCATTTATCAAGCCACTCTCTTCGGACCTTCAACCCGTTAAAAAAACTCCGACAAATGCCAAACAAATACAAATCAAAACAATCAAACAATGAGAACCCAGAATTAATTCATTCGCATATTCACAATGCAAATAAAACCCCATCTGTTTATTTAGCGTAATCAAACTTCAGCTTAGAAAAACATGATGATAACAAATAAACAAACAGCTTCAGTACCCAAATATGATTGCATTGAATTCATCGTCATTTTGAATCTCAAAAACCGCTTTCAAACAACAAGAAAAAGGGGGGGAAAAGGAAAAGAAGGACAAGAAAACCTTCATTGACGTATTCAACAGATAGTTGGGCATAGAAACTAACATCATGAAAAGCAAGTTTAGGAGAGAGAGTTGGCATACCCGACAAAAAATGAGAAAAGGGAAACTCCAAGCAAATCTGATTAATTAGGTCTGCCTAAACCCATCTGCGTGAGGGCCGCTGGCCAGGGTGGCTGGCCAAGGCGGCCTCACTGGGTGTCTGCGTTAGAGCCGAGAGGAGGAGGCGTCGGAGGCATTGGAGCCGACAGAGAAAGTGGGTGGAGAAATCTGCAGTTGGAAAGTGAGAGGTTGTATGTGATTCTAGGGCTTTCAATATTTCAATTTTCAAGTACAGGATTATTTTCGCCAGGCCAAGCATTTCCCAAATTCAAATTTTTTTAAAATCTTCCCCCTTAATCAGCCAGGCCCAAGAATTATGGCATCAGAAATCCGGGTTCAGACATTGTCCGATTGTCCGAATTTGTCCGGACCCAAATGTTTTCACAAATTCGGACAACCCGGACCCGGATTGAGAAACCCGAACCTGATCCGGTTTTCAATCTAGACATGTCCGAATGTTAAATTCGGACATAAAAATGGTGTCCATATCCGGTTTTTTTCGGGTCAGATAAATTCGAGTAATCGGGTCGGACAGTTTTTTGCCAGCCTAATTTGGATTGGTCCATAGTAGGATACACCATTTGGGTTGAGTTTAGAATAAATCCTTACCACCATTTAGATACATGAGAAGAGAGCACCACTTTGGCTAATGTAAAGTTTACCATCTTCTTGTTCATCACTTGAGAGCGTTTTATTTGGTGTGTGATATACATCCATAAGGATAGGGATTCTTGATTGCAAATTTTATGCATCTATAATGAGTGTCTTTGTTGCTTACGTAATTTGGTGACTAAAGGAGTATATTTCCTCTCCTTTGATGTTGCTATGCGAAGCCTTCGAAAAACTAAAAAAAGGTTTTCCTTTCTCTTTTCTTTTATTTTTTTTTTGGGAGATTTTGAGAGTAGATCTTCCACAAACCCTTACAGGATCGCATTGATCCACTTAAGGTACCAATGGCTTAAAGGGCTTATTATATATAATAAGTACAACCATTGTTCCTACAAAAATGTTGCTTTCTCTTGTTCACTAGAGGATGGTCGAAATCAAAGTGTGGGGGTATTTGTTCGGTTCACAACCAATAAAAGTTTTGTATGCCTAATTCTTGACTTAGCTCCCATATAAACTCTAATCTAGAGAATTTACGTATGTTTTGTGTGTTTGTACGTATTAACACATTAAGTACTGACATCGATATATTTGGAGCTAAACTCGAGGCTTAATTAGGAAGCAACAAGGAGAAATCAAGGAAGTTTGCATACCAAGAAAGATAATGCTAGCATACTCAATTGATCACGCCAAGATAGATTCCGAAAAAAAAAAAATTAGGCATAGTGAGGCTGAATTTACGTGAGGTCAAGTCATGCTATCAAGTCACTATATGACACGACTATCTTGTAGGCTCATTGTTGAAGTCAAGAAAAGTTCAATCTTGGGATTTGATTTTTTCTTCTTTTGATTGCTCTTCTTTAGGCTATGCTTATTAATCTCACGTTTTTGTTCCTCAATCAATCCTAATGTTATGCTTTTTAGTCAAAAGCTCCCTAAAAATATGAGCTTTAATGAGGAGGGTGGAAGGGGATTAAAAATTCATCTTTAAAGGTTTTCAGTGTTTAATCAACTTCTCACAATCCCAATAATTCATCTCAATCTCTTTCTTCACATATTCTTCTCTATTTTCTACAATCTCTAACTTAAAAATCGCATCAAAAAGGTACTAATAGAAACTGATTGCTGCAATTGGAACTACGTATTTGGGAGATTAGAGAAGCTAAGCACGAATTAATTCAGAGTTCATGGATTTTATAAGTACTTTCCCCTCACCATCCTTTCGATTGGTTTCATTGGAATTGGCAGCTGTGGATATTAAGATTGTCTTCTTTTTTTTTTTTTTCTAGTGATCAAGTTTAAGTAAATTTAGGGATGTTGTTGAGGCCATGTCAAGCATACCAGTCATCTTGTTTGTTTTGTGTGTTATTAGCAACTTCTTCTATCTTATGCTGTATATTACTTAATTTTCTTTCTTATGAGTTGATTAGCTCAGTAGTTAGTAGTTGTAGTTTCATTTTAGTCATTTGTACTCTTTGAGATCGTTATTAATGGTTTAGTTTGAGTAGAACATTAGAGTAGCGTTAGTTGTTTTTCATTCATCACCTTGTTTTATAGTAATCTAGCGAACAATTTGTTTGAAATACCTCTATCCTTGAGAACAATATCCATTTTTCCCATAAAAACTATTAACACATTCCTTCTCCAATTCCCATTGTTTAGCCAATTTACTTTTCCATTTGGGCCTATAGGTTAGAATTGTTAACCTGATCCATCAAGGTTTTCACATCATTAGTTAAAAACACGTTGAGTGAGCCATTAGGTTCCATGGTCTATGACGTAGTCCCCACCACCATTAGTAATGAAGAAGGTCCAAAAAGTCAATCAAAGTCCAATACAAGCTCCAAGATACAAGCCATGGTCCAAATTGTCCAAGCAACCCAAGGTGGTGCACACGGGTTCAAGAACCAATCCTTACCCAATTTTGTGCACTTGATTTCCTAAGCTTTAAGGAGGCTTAAGTCCTTAATTTTTGCATTTTGATAAACCTTAAGATGTCCCCTTTCATGCCCCAATGTTAGTTCCCCACTATCCAAGTCAAAGAAAGGAGGAACAAGGTGTTTTGCCAAACCGGTCAGAATTGCACCTAATCTGCACGGTTTTTTCTTTTAGCTTGAAAACCCACTTAAGCTTTGTTTAACCTTAATTTCTTGGTTGGGAGGGTTTAAACACATCCTAAACTTTCTCCCCATGGGTTAAAACCAGAGTCAAACTCACTTTTGTCAAGGTTAAACCAAGCCCCAAAACTGGCTACAAAACTATCCAAGAACCCCGTTCACAATCTGCTTTTATTTTGCCCTCTCCGGTGGGTTTTCTTCACTTCAGCAGCTATGGCACGCCCCTCAAGGCTGGGCACACATCCCAAGGTCCTAATGATGAGCTGCAACCTTGAGAAGAACAATCAATGGGAGAGAAGCTGCCATGGAAGATGTTCCCTCTTTGTAATTGGCTAGCCGTAAAGTGCTTGTCCCCTTTTCCGCTGTCCAATGGCAAGAGAGGAGGTTTATCAGCTGCTTTGGCTTATGTTTAAGTTAATTATAAATGTAAACATCATGTATGTTGCTTTCCTTAATGTTAAAGGATGTAATTAAGCTAGCTCAAATTAGATAACAACCGGTTTTGCTCTTAACCGGGTATGCTTAGCTAATCAAGACCTTTCCTCCCTAGGAAGGAAAGGATTAGTAAGGTGCTTGCTTGCTTGTGTGCTTGCTTGACATGCTTACTAAAGGAATACACGGCCATAGCAAGAAAAACCAGCTTTTGTTGAACGAAAATCAGTTTGAAAGCTTGAAAACTTTCTCTCTCAAATTCTTGCTTGCTTATCCTTAATTAGGCCAATTAAGGTGGTGTTCAAGTCAAGTCTTAACCTTGATTAAGTGGTGATATCTGTATCTTAGTCAAGATTAAGGGCCCTAAACTCAAGATTGGTGGTGTTTCTGAATCCTTTCATTGAGTTTAGCCTATCCTATTCATGCTTGCCTCAACCGGGTTAAGAGATGATTAAGGTAAGATTATTAGCTTAAGTTTATAAGTTAATAATCTTTTACTTTGAAGCTCCCTCAAATCCCCTCACTCCCTCATCCTTCATACCCTTCCTTCCATCCCATTTCACGGCCTAAAACATCCAAAAGATCTAGCAAACACATCCATCACCAAGAACATGCAACCGGGCTCAAGTGAGCTAATTTCAGTTTCCACAACCAGAAAAGTGGCACGGCCTACCCGTGCTCCTAGGCACGACCGTGCTACCTTGACCCGACTCAAACCTTTATGTTTTTGATCTCTTTTGATGTGTGTTAGCTTGGGATCCTTCCTCCCTTGAGACATACATCATATTTGGTATCAGAGCAAAGGTTTCGCCTTGGCCTAGCATCCGCTTCCACTTTCCACAAAGCATCCACTTCCCTTCTTCTCCACAAACTGATTTCTCCCTTTAATTCCAACATGTCTTCAACAAGCATGTCTTTGGAAGAAAGATTTGAGTCATTGATGAAGCAAAATGAGTTTTTGGCAAGCAAAATCCGAGAGGATTCACAAAGAAACCAAGAGGCTCAAGCACAGAATGAGTACCTAAGGAAGCAGTTGGGCTCGTTCTTGAAGCAAAAGCAAAGAATGAATGAAGAAACTCTACAATCTGAACCCAAGGCACGTGAGCAAGTTCATAGTTATGATGTTGATTTGTCAAGTGAAGAAGAAATGCCTAGGATGGCTAAAAGAGAGCCACGAAATCAAGCTAGTACCAATGACTTCAGAGTTGAAATTCCTGAATTTGAAGGTAAACTTGATCCTGAAGAGTTTATTGATTGGTTGAATACAGTTGAAAGAATCTTTGAATATAAGGATATTCCTGATGATAAGAAGGTTAAGTTGATAACCATAAGACTCAGAAAGTATGCATCCTTATGGTGAACAAACTTGAATGCTAAAAGGCTTAGAGAAAGAAAAGCAAGAATCCATACTTGGGAAAAGATGAAAGCTAAGCTTAAAGCAAGGTTCCTTCCACCAACGTATGTCTAAGATTGCTACTCCCAATTTCATAATCTCACTCAAGGTACTATGAATGTTGAAGAGTATACTCGTGAGCTTGAGAAGTTGATGATTAAATGTGACATACAAGAACCTGAAGAACAAACCCTAGTTAGATACTTGGGAGGTCTTGATCCTAGGTATTCTAATGTGGTGAAGTTGCAAGCCTATGCTTCTTTTGATGATGTTTGTGTATTAGCTCATAAGGTGGAACAGCAAAAGAAGGCTAAACTGCCCCAAAAACCCACATATACAAAGTCTTTCATTCGGAACCAACCTTTTAACAAGGGGAGTTCCAACCCACCTACTAAACCACAATCTCCCTCTCCCTTTAAGCCACAAACTCCCCTTCCCTTTAATCCACAAAGAACCACGGCTCCTCAAAAGGCTCCAGCAACCCCATTTCAGCCTAACCCAAACCCCATGAGCAATAGAAGATGTTTTAAGTGTCAAGGGCTTGGCCATATTGCCTCAGAATGTCCAAACAGAAAAGTTATCACTTTGGCTGAGTGGACCGCCGTGAAAGAGAATTTTGAAGAGGAAGAAAACGAGGTTGAAAGTGAGTCAGAAATTGAAGAAACTCAAGATGAGGTTATTGAAGAAGCAGATGAAGGTGAACTCTTAGTTTTGAGAAGAGTTCTAAGCAATCAGAAAGGACCTAAGGATGAACAAAGAGAGAATATCTTTCACACTCGATGTACCACCCAAGGAAAGATATGTTCTTTGATCGTTGATGGAGGAAGTTGCGCTAATGTGGTTTCTCTAAGTATGATTGAGAAACTAGGGCTACAAACAATGACTCACCCACATCCATACAACATCCAATGGCTAAATCAAAGCAAGGGCATTCAGGTGAATTCTCGTTGTTTGATTTCCTTTTTCATTGGAAAGAACTATCAAGATGAGTTATAGTGTGATGTTATTCCTATGGATGCATGTCATGTGTTATTAGGACGACCATAGTTGTATGATCGAAAGGTTATGCATAATGGTTATCTTAATACCTATTCATTTTCCAAAGATGGCAAGAAGATTACCCTAGCCCCATTGTCCCCCTCCAAGCTCCACGAAATTCAACCACAAAAAAAGCCTAAGCATGTTGATTGTTTGCTATCCGTGAGCGAACCCATTTTAAAGGCTTCTCAACATGAGTTTAAGGCCTTTAGAGAATGGATATTGAACGTCCAAAGTGACCCAGAAAATGTGTTGCCCACTCATCCCATTGCAAAAACACTCCTTGAAAATTTCTGTCATGTGTTCCCCGATGAGATTCCCACGGGTTTACCCCCAAAAAGAGACATATAACACCACATTGATCTTATTCCTGGTTCCGTCCTACCTAACAAACCAGCATATAGGATGAACCCAAAGGATACTAATGAGATTCAAAGACAAGTTGCAGAGTTGCAGGAAAAAGATTGATTCGAGAGTCTTTGAGTCCCTGTGCCGTTCCAGCTCTTCTAGTACTAAAGAAAGATGGAGGAATGAGAATGTGTGTTGATAGCAGGGCCATCAACAAGATTACAATTAAGTACAGGTATCCCATACCAAGACTTGAAGATATACTCGATGAGTTATATGGCTCCAAGGTGTTTTCAAAGATTGATCTTCAAAGTGGTTACTACCAAATCAGAATTAGAGAAGGTGATGCATGGAAGACAGCTTTCAAAACAAAAGGTGGACTCTATGAATGGTTGGTAATGCCTTTTGGTCTTTCTAATGCACCTAGTACTTTCATGAGGTTAATGAACCAAGTGTTTAGACCTTATATTGGAAAGTTTGTGGTAGTATACTTTGATGACATTCTGGTTTATTCTAAGAATGAGCATGAGCATCAAGATCACCTAACTCAAGTTATGTTTGTCTTAGAACGTGAGAAGTTATTTGGTAACCTTAAGAAGTGTGCTTTCTTCACTCCTGAAGTTACATTTCTTGGTTATATTGTGACTGAAGATGGAATAAAGGTAGATGAAAGTAAGGTAGAAGCCATTCAGTCTTGGCCTATACCTAAGAGCATACATGATGTTAGAGCTTTTCATGGTTTAGCTTCATTCTACAGGAGATTTATTCACAGTTTCAGTACTATTATGGCTCCTGTGACTGAAGTGATCAAAGGAACATCCTTTGTATGGACTGCCAAAGCTCAATCTACCTTTGAAGATATCAAAGCAAAACTTACTCAAGCACTAGTACTTGCTTTACCATGCTTTAGTAAGATATTTGAAGTTGAATGTGATGCCTCTGGTGTAGGTATTGGTGGAGTTCTTACGCAAGAAGGTAAACCCCTTGCCTTCTTTAGTGAAAAGCTATGTGAATCTAGAAGAAAGTATTCCACTTATGACAAAGAGTTTTATGCTATTGTGAGATGTTTAGAGCATTGGAGTCATTATCTCATTGCTAGTGAGTTTATCTTGCATTCTGACCATGAAGCATTGAAGTACATACAAGGGCAGCATAAGTTAAACTCCAGGCACACCAAATGGGTTGAGTTTATGCAATCATATCATTTCACCATCAAGCACAAGTCAGGTAAACTCAATCAAGGTGCAGATGCTCTATCATGGAGGTATCTCTTGTTATTTCAATTAGATGCTTGCATACTTGGTTTTGAGCATCTAAAGATCCTATATGACAATGATGAAGACTTTGGGGCATTATATGCTGAATGTTCTAAACACCCAAAGGAGATTTTCATGTTCAGGAGGGCTTTCTATTCAAGGGAGCTCGATTATATATTCTAAAATGTAGCACAAGAGAGCTATTGATTAGAGAAGTTCATGGAGAATCATTAGCTGGGCATTATGGAGAAAACAAGACTGTTATCATGCTAAGAGAGCATTATTATTGGCCAGCTATGGAAAGAGACGTCCAAGATATACTTAAAAGGTGTGGAACTTGTCAAGTGGCAAAGAGTCATTCACTACCCCACGGTTTGTATACTCCATTGCCTATCCCCACTTCACCATGGGTTGATGTAAGTATGGACTTTATTCTTGGATTACCTAAAACACAAAGGAACAAAGACTCTATTTTTGTTATTGTTGATAGGTTTTCTAAGATGTCTCATTTCATTCCATGTAACAAAACAAATGATGCTACTCACGTTGCTGAATTGTACTTTAGAGAAGTAGTGAGATTGCATGGTATTCCCAGGTCAATTGTTTCTGACAAGGATACCAAGTTTTTGAGTCATTTTTGGGTTACATTATGGAAAAAGATGGGTACCAAGCTGAAATATAGTACCACTTGTCACCCACAGACTGATGGACAAACTGAGGTTACTAATTGAACCTTAGGAACTCTCCTAAGAACTTTGATTAAACCTCATGCCAAGGCTTGGGATTTGCTCTTACCCCATGCAGAGTTTGCTTATAACAGGACACCAGGCAGGGCTACTGGTCACTCTCCATTCAAGGTGGTCTATGAAATCGATCCCCTAGGTCCACTTGATCTCATTCCACGATCTTTCGATCAGAAGCCACATCCAGATGCAGCAGCAAGGGTAGAACAAATCAAGAAGGTCCATGAGTTGGTGAGGAGCAAGATTGAAAAGTCTAATGAAGCCTATCAAGCTCAAGCCACAAGCATAGGAGAAAGATTGCATTTCAACCAGGAGACCTCGTGTGGATCCATCTAAGGAAAGAGAGATTCCCAACCAAAAGAAAGAACAAGCTTATGCCATGAGCAGATGGTCCTTTTGAGGTACTCAAACGTATTAATGATAATGCTTATAAAGTTGATTTGCCAGGTGATTATAGAGTGTCAGCCACATTCAATGTAGCTGATTTGCAAGCTTACCACGAAGATGATTACCTTGCTGATTTGAGGATCAAAATCTTCTCAACAAGGGGAGGATGATGTAGTCCCCACTACCATTAGCAATGAAGAAGGTCCAACAAGTCAATCAAAGTCCAATACAAGCTCCAAGATACAAGCCATGGTCCAAATTGTCCAAGCAACCCAAGGTGGTGCACACGGGTTCAAGAACCAATCCTTACCCGGTTTTGTGCACTTGATTTCCTAAGCTTTAAGGAGGCTTAACTCCTTAATTTTTGCATTTTGATAAACCTAAAGATGTCCCCTTTCATGCCCCAATGTTAGTTCACCACTATCCAAGTCAAAGAAAGGAGGAACAAGGTGTTTTGCCAAACCGGTCAGAATTGCACCTAATCTGCACGGTTTTTTCTTTTAGCTTGAAAACCCCACTCAAACTTTGTTTAACCTTAATTTCTTGGTTGGGAGGGTTTAAACACATCCTAAACTTTCTCCCCATGGGTTAAAACCAGAGTCAAACTCACTTTTCTCAAGGTTAAACCAAGCCCCAAAATCGGCTACAAAATTGTCCAAGAACCCGGTTCACAGTCTGGTTTTATTTTGCCCTCTCCGGTGGGTTTTCTTCACTTCAGCTGCTATGGCACACCCCTCAAGGCTGAGCACAATCCCAAATTCCCAATGATGAGCTGCAACCGTGAGAAGAACAACCAATGGGAGAGAAGCTGCCATGGAAGATGTTCCCTCTTTGTAATTGGCTAGCGGTAAAGTGCTTGTCCCCTTTTCCGCTGTCCAATGGCAAGAGAAGAAGTTTATCAGCTGCTTTGGCTTATGTTTAAGCTAATTATAATGTAAACATCATGTATCTTGCTTTCCTTAATGTTAAAGGATGTAATTAAGCTAGCTCAAATTAGATAACAACCGGTTTTGCTCTTAACCGGGTATGCTTAGCTAATCAAGACCTTTCCTCCCTAGGAAGGAAAGGATTAGTAAGGTGCTTGCTTGCTTGTGTGCTTGCTTGACATGCTTACTAAAGGAATGCACGACCATAGCAAGAAAAACCAGCTTTTGTTGAACGAAAATCAGTTTGAAAGCTTGAAAACTTTCTCTCTCAAATTCTTGCTTGCTTATCCTTAATTAGGCCAATTAAGGTGGTATTCAAGTCAAGTCTTAACCTTGATTAAGTGGTAATATCTGTATCTTAGTCAAGATTAAGGGTCCTAAACTCAAGATTGGTGGTGTTTCTGTATCCTTTCATTGAGTTTAGTCTATCCTATTCATGCTTGCCTCAACCGGGTTAAGAGAGGATTAAGGTAAGATTAGTAGTTTAAGTTTATAAGTTAATAATCTTTTGCTTTGAAGCCCCCTCAAATCCCCTCACTCCCTCATCCTTCATACCCTTCCTTCCATCCCATTCCACGGCCTAAAACATCCAAAAGGCCTAGCAAACACATCCATCACCAAGAACATACAACGGGGCTCAAGTGAGCTAATTTCAGTTTCCACAACCAGAAAAATGGCACGGCCTACCCGTGCTCGTAGGCACGACTGTGCCACCTTGACTCGACTCAAACCTTTGTGTTTTTGATCTCTTTTGATGTGTGTTAGCTTGGGATCCTTCCTCCCTTGAGACATACATCAGTCTATAACCATTCCAATTGCCGTTGATGCACAACATCGTGTGTTGTCAAATCATTTAAACAATTACTAATACCTTGTCCTATGTGCACTAAACTAGATAGCGCATAGCCACTAACCATGTATGCATTAATTACTATCGCGTCTTACTTTTCCATTAGGAGCCACTTGTCTTAATTTTAGGAGCAAACCTCACACAACTCGCCATGTTCTTTCACTCTAAGAATTAATATGTTATAAAAGGTTCTTTGTTCAAACTCTCACCTTTGCCCATCCCAACCCAACAAAAGGTCCAACAACAGTTAAAATGACATTTCAATAGCAACCCAAGCGCTTGCATTCTACTACGGCAAATAATAGAAACAAAAAATTCAAAACAATGTAGTAGCTCAATGAGGAAGGTTCTAAACATCAATTTAGAAAAGAAGTGTAAAATGCACCCAACTAATATACATTTTGAAAAGAGATACAAGGAAATTAGGGCGTGATTGTTAGCCAGTTTGCTACAATTCCTACGTTTGAGCTCATGTTATTAAACGACTCCTTTGATACTTATAATTAGCCCAAACATGTGCTTGAATAAACCTAAGACCTATAATTTATCATAAGGCCTATTTTATGTCCAAAGTCCATACTAACTTCCCAAAATAACTTTTACATAATTTTTATATTCAAAAATTTGATAAAACTTTTAAACCTAATATTTTAGGCTTGGGTTAGAATTCAACTTTGAGGCCATGTCTTAGGCTTTGCGTATCATATTAAGGAGTTCAAGCCCATTATGGAAAGCTTAGAATGTCTACTTCCTAAATTGTCCAAAATTGTCTAGATTTGTATAATCTAAGAATTTAAGCTATCACGGATGACTAGTGGAAGTCGAATGCATAAAACTTAGAACATTTAATAGATCAATAGTTATGGGTGAATCTTCAAATCTAAATACATTTTGGTTATATAATAGGGGCAATCTTTCTAGGTTTTCGTCCAAGCCATGACCACTCATCATCTAGAACCACAACACTACCTCCCACTGTAGGTCCCAATTTCACGGGGTTTTGGGAGAATTAGATGCACACAATCTTACGTTTACAGACATTCCTACCTATAGAGTAGTTGATTCTAAGAGACCCACAGGAAAAGGGTTTTATTAAAACATTTTATAGGAAAAGAATTTTAGGAAAACATTTTATAAGAAAAAACTGTTCGATAAGCAACAGGGGATGAACTAAGAAATACTGGTAAAACATTTTATAGAAAAAGGTTGTTGTTGTTGTTGTTGTTGTTGTGTTCTGAACACACTAAGACTTCTCACAAATTCAAACTTAGCCAAGGGATTATGAGATTTAAGGATTGAAAAGAAACCTCAAAGATTTAGGGAAAAAATAATGAAAAGACTTGTATAAATCTTTCTTTAACCAAAGAATAAGATTTTGAAGAAGAAAATATCTTAGGGTTAGGGGTCTCCACCAAACTTAGCCACTCGCTACTAAGAAGAGTAAAGGCAACAATGACCCTAAGTGGTCCAACAGCCATGGCTGGGTCGACGACAACAACAAGAGGTGGTAATGATGCCATAAACAAAGGGAGAGAACTAAGAGAAAAAGAGAATGAAAGAGAAAGAAAGAAAGGATGTCAAGCGAGATGGTTGAGCAATTCTTATCTAGTGATTCGTGGTCAATGCTCAGCAAGTGACGACCATCGGGGATAGTGGTGGTTGACACATAGGGAGAGAAAGAGTTCATAAGGGATAGAGAGAGTTCACGAGAAGTAGAGAGAAAGAGAAATCAAAAGAAAGAGCGAAATGGATGAGAGAAGAAAGGGCCAAGGTTATTTTTATCCACCATTGATGGAGTTTGATTGGAAGAAAAAAGGAGAAGTCAGTAAGGAGAAGGAAAGAATAGAGGAAGAACAAGAAGAAGAAGAAGAAAAGGAAGAACAAGAAGAAGAATTACACGAGTTTGAAGGAGATTTTATTTTTCTTACTTTTTTTTCCCTAGAGGTCTTACGATTGCTAGTTAGGAGGGAGGACTTTTTTTTTTTCCGAAAACAATTTTTCTAAAGCTTAGGAAAAGACTATGATTAAAAGAAGACATTAGATTGGGTTGGTTTGACCTAAATCTTCAAATTAGTTAGCCAAAAATTTTCCTAATTGTTCTACAAGCTCAATAATTCAAGGTTGGAGAATATCACATATAGATAATATTATAATATTTATGTAATTTCATACCTAAATTCAATATTCATGCGCATTTTATTATCTGATTTAATAATTTAAAGGACTTTTTATAGGGGTTTATTTAGCTTGAAATTAGACCATAGGAAGCGTTGGGCTCGTCAGGCTAAAAAATTATCAGGTGCACATGTTCGATGCTCGCATGCTCAAAGCGAGAGGCCCGCGGTGCAAGGTGCGTCGAGCCATGCGCCCTGACATACGGCCTGCAGGGGTTTTTTTGTCATTTTCTACATCAAAACGAAGCCACCCGCACACTGATCCAAGTTTTTTTTGGACTATTAGCATGGGTAAAAAAAGGAAATCATGAAATAGGCTAGAAATTAATTGAGCTGCTAGTTGTAGCCATTTGGCAATGGTTGTATGTGCTTATGGTATTTTTTTGGTTGAATTTATTTCTTGCCCTATAAAAACTCCTTTTTTCCTAGATCAAACACACAAAATTGTTAATTTCTCTTTCTCTGTCAATACTCTAAGCAAGTTGGTTAATTTTTGTTAGTTATTGCATCCAAAAAGGAGTGAAGAAATCTACTTAGTATTTGTAATTTTCATTCAATTAAGTACTTATTTTTGTAATTTAAATTTATTAGTTTAAATTTATTATTTCAGTTTCTAAATTTTGTTCTTGTTTTATAGAAAAGTTAGAGGTGCTTTCAATCAAAAAAGAAGTGAAGAAGATTGGGAGTATGAATAATTTTTAAAATATTGGAAAATTGTGTTATGTGTCTAAAATAATTAATACGAATAAGTTTAAATATATTTGGTGTATTAGTTAAATTTAATTATGTTTTCACATGTTAGATTACATGTATGTAATGTTAGTGACATGATTATGTGACTTGGTTAGTCAAATTTTTTAATTTTGACATGTTGAAATTAATACAATTTCGTATTTAAGTTTTGCCATGTTAGTAAGAAATAATTTAGTTTATTAAGATATGAAATTAATAATTTTGTTTATTTAAATAAAAATAATGTTGCTGTCTAAGTGTCAGCATGTTAGTAATAACAATTTAGTTTATTAAGTTTTGGAATGTTAATTAAATATTTTGAAATACTTTATAACTTGGAAAAAATAAAGTATGTTTTTTTGACATGTTACTGAAATTAGGATTGAACATGATTTAATTCATAAAATTTAATTTTAATATGATGATATGTTTATATGATAGTAAAATAATATGACTAATGCTAATATGACTTAATTTACGTTTATCAGACTTTACATAAAACCTAAAATGAATAAAAATTTTATGGTTTGACTTATGAAATATAATTTAAATATATAACTGGATTTCGTGCATAAAAATTAGAAATTTGGCAAATATAAAGAATATGATTTGATTCGTGAAATATAATTTAAGGTTTGAATAATATAATTTTAGTAACCAAAATTAGAATATTTGTAATTAAATTGATATGAATTAAAAAATTTGTTTATATGATAGTAAATTACCTTTGGTAACTTTAGGCAATTTAAGTTTGAAAGTTTATAGGTTTTGGCATGTGGGTAAAAATTAAATATATGAGTTTATAAGTTTTGGCAAGTTGGTAAAAAATTCAATATATAAGTTTATAAATTTTGGTATATTTGTAAAAATAATTTCATGATATAATTGTATGGGACATGTTATTATGAGCAAGTTGGAATTAAACTTTAGGCTTAATAATATGGTTTTATATAACTTTAGACAATTTAATATGTTAGAAAAAATTTAATATGATTACATCAAATTAATATGACAAATTATTAATACGATGAATTATATGCTTGTATGTCCTAATTGTATGTCAAATATGGATCCTAAGATCCCGCTATCATTTATTAGCTTGCTTACGGTAGACGATTCACCCCGAATTATAGGGAAAAGTACTGGCCCGATTACTCCAACTAATCCCTACACGAGTTAGCGCCCACATCCACTGTTAAACTACCACCATTAGCCGTACCAACCAATATTACCCACCACAACCAAACCCATAACTATCCTCCATCTTATTACCCCCTACTAAATAATGATGCCTAAAATGTGCCTAATACTGAGCCCATGTTACTCTCTATACTATCCTCCACCACCTCAAAATTATGTTTCAGTGGGGAGCAACTCCACACCCTACATCTACACCAACTGGATCGATGGCCGGTTTAGAGAACTCTGTGGTGGATATTGACCCGAGTACTGATGAGGGAGGTGGAGGAAGTAGTGGGGGTGTAGCTATCGAAGCAAGGAAGTGGACAATTGAATAGGATTAATGGCTAAAATGTGCTTGAATTAACATAGATACAGACGCCGTTATCAGGGCTGATTAGAAGAAACTCTGACTTCTAGGCTAGGGTGGCCTCCAATTTCAATGACCACCTCCCATGAGGAGCCTCGATAAATTCTTGAAAGATGCTCAATGGATGATGGGGTCGGTGCTCCCCACTCGCCAGTAAATGGCCAGGTATTATCTTTGAAGCGAAGTATACAAATGAAACTGGGTCGAACGATGCTATCAATCCGGATGCAGCTCATAAGTTGTACAAAAAACATACGGGAAAAAAGTTTAACTTGGAGCACTGGTATGAGATGCTCAAGGACCAACCTAAATGGAAGACAACCTTTGATCCACCTAACTCAGGATCAAGATCATCAAAAAGGTCTAATCCCGACATCAAAGTGGTAGGAGATGAAGGGGCGGGTAGGAGTGACTGGCCCGAGGGGAGGAAAGCCATAAAGGGAAGGGTCAAAGCAAAGGCTAACAACACTGTTATTGAGTTAGTGACTAGCTAGTTCAAGGAGTCTAACACCAGCAACAGTGATATGAGTAAAATGTTCAAGGATTTGATCATTGTAGTTATCGAAAAGCCGACAATATCAAAGGATGTCATTCGCTAAAGGGATAGAGAACGGGCTCATAAGTTGATGCTAAAGGAACAAAAGCTAAGGATCCATGATGACAAAATAATGATGCCAGACACCTAAATAATGACTTCTAAAGATGCCGCTGATTATGAGATAAGGAAAGCAGAAATTAGACAAAGGAGATCAGGGCATTCATGATCAACTTAGTAATATTTCTACCCTCCCCCTCATTAGATATATTTCAAGAACTACATAGCTCATCTTAAGTTGTAAGATCCTATTATGTAACTTTTATTTCTCATGTATTGTCTTAGAGATTAATTGGTGTAATAATGTTTCAATATGAATTTATAAAATTAGGCATGCCTATTGTTTACTCAAATGACTACTTTTCCATACATTAACATTTAATAACTACTATATTGCACAGGTCATTTATTATGGATAATTTCAATGTTGGGAAGCTGCATGTTGAGGAAGAATCCTTCTACTTGTCCTTATCATCTTCATCAGATGGTTTGAGTTTTGTAGTCAATGATTTAGATGATGATATCATTTTGCCCATTGTTGGAGCTTTTCGCTATTGTCAACAACAAGCGCAAAAACAAATGATGATCCTTCTACAACTTAGGTAAATAGCTAAAGAGCTAACACCTTCAGCATCCAGACCTCAGATAGAGAAGAGATGTATTGAGAGAGATAGAGAAGCTACTCAAGATCACTTATATAAAGACTACTTTGCAGAAGATTCAATCTACAATAAACATCATTTTCATCGTAGATTCAGAATGCTAACACATTTATTTTTTCGCATTGGGGAGGCACTTGGCAATTATTCTAAGTACTTTTTCAGGGAAGCGTACTTCAGAAAACCAAATCAAGTCGACGTTGATCGCCTCTTGTAAGTTGTTGAAGCTCGTAATTTTTCGGTATGTTGGGAAGCATCGATTGCATGTACTAGGAGTGGAAGAATTGCCCAACAAGTTTAAAGGCATCATTTCAAAATAAACTTTATAAGGTGCCAACTATCATCCTTGAAACTGTTGCATCATACGACCTTTGGATATGGAAGCCGAATTCGGGACAACGGCAAAGATGATTGTTGAATTGTAACACCCCTAGCCCCTAGGGACAGAAGCGTTACGTTTTCCTAACTTCTTACTTAAATTCTGGGACGAAACGGGCAGAATTTCCCCAATAAACTGACCGTTTCCAGGCTAAAAGCCTTATAAAAAGATCCCTGTAATCAACGGAAGCGCAAAACATTAAAAGAAACTCAACGGCCACACGTCGGAGTTCATAACTCAACGAGCCACTCGCTCGGACTATACCAACTAGATTAATTCATGAGTAAAGAAGAAATGGAAGATACAACTCAACGGTTCACACAACCGGAGTATTGGGATTTACATCCCAAATCATAACTATCTTTAATCAAAAGACATCTAACTGACTAGAAGGTTGGCTCATAAGGCCATACAGAGCGACTCATAAACAATATGCATTACATGAACTTAGAATACCTGTTTACAAACATTTCAAACAGAGAATACATAACGTGACTTCACTAAACACGTAAGATCTCTTCAATGGACACAAACTACACCTTGCAAGCATGAACGGATTCCATCTTATCATAGCTGATTCAATCTTTTTCCTATTATAAAGAATACCTGGGGAAAAGGGGGAAAAAGTGGTGGGATGAGCAACCACACTCTCAGTGAGTGTCCCCCAACCCCCTTAAAGCCAAAACCATTGCAGGCAGTAATATCTTTAATAGTCACATAACACGTATTCATACTATACTATCATATTAGGTGTCCTTAAAACCTTTAAAGGAGGATTGCTAAACAAAACTTCATCTTAACCACCCAAACATATTTCTAGGCCCCTCAATGACTAAGTTCCTTGAATAACAAGTAGTTAAGCACATAAGCAAGCATCGAGGGTTAAGCATAGGGGCTTTCTTTTTATAACATAACTTCTTGGCATTTCATTCATATAATATACATAAGGCACACATAAACACGTATCAAGCATCTATGTATTATTAATCATCATATTAAGCCACATGTCACCCTCGTAGGCTATTCACATATCAACGTTCATTCTTTTAGGAGAGATGTCTTCATTCATGGAACTTTTAACATGCTATAACTTTCTTTCTCAATTCATGCACTTTAAGTCAGACATGTTCGATATGGATAAGGATGAGGCCACATGATAGTAAAATCCACATTCAAACATGCTTGAGGGTCATCTCATTGCTCATTCATTAAGAGCTTTCTTTTCTTTCGTTGCAAACATTTTCTTTAGCTTTAAAGGAAGTTTCATTTCATTTTGGCCGTACAACAACCCTTATAAGCTTTTCATACATCATTCCATATGGCCTCTTAGGGCCCATAAAAAGAACTTCCTTTCCTTTTTAATCGTTTAAAGTGGCAAGGGCCAATTGCTTTTCTTAACTTAGTACGAAAATATTTCCGGGATAAGATCATTACAGGGTGCTGAGTGGGTGAGATCTATTCTCGAACCCCATAGTGAGATCTAACGCTCACACATAAGCTCTTACTTCCGGGATGGCTACATAAACATATTGAACCATTACCCTCGTTAGGGTCTTCTAGGGTTTCCTAGTACCAGGACGTAATCCCTAGGCAGTCATCATTCTTAACATAGTGTCCACAGGGACCATAGCACATTATCTTAGCCAAGGAAAGCGTATCGGCCATAACGACTAATAATTTTTGTTGTGTCGTTTGGTAAAATCATTTAACATGTAACTCACTCTATTTCTAAAACTCTTTAGGGATTCCCCCGTTCGAGCGAGTTCACTTCCAAAACTGCATTCATTTAGTTAAAATAGGCCATCATACACTAATAACTATGGCTACTATCATTTCAAAACATGAAATCATTCTTTGAAAAACCCACCATGATGCACATAATGCAAGTTGAGAACATCGAAGGGAAGAGGGGTGCACATGCATCACATTCAAGCACTTCATAATCAATTCAACACAATGAGCCACACATAACCTCGCAATCCACACGATTGCGGTTAATTCACAACCCAGTCTCCCTCCCCACTTGCACCGTACCACAAGACATCGAACGCTCATAATTCTTTCCTCAAACCATCCAACTACCAACTCGGTTTTCCATTTTGCAATTTAACATTCTAGTCATCATAACATACTGAAAAGCGATAAGTAAACTTACGTAACTTACCCATGCTTAACTTACCGAGTAAGCAATTAGCGATTACCAGTGCGCTGCAACCAACGGTTATATCGTACACACATTTATACATATAGACACTCATACGATCTCAATTTAGTAAGCCAAGTTAAACTAACTAGGCATGAAACATGATTACATTCATATATTTCAGTTAAGGGACATAAACACGCTTAGTTTATCATTCAAATATTATTTCTAGAGCTGTTTCATAAGCATAATTCAATCAAATAGTCAAATATCGATTCGAAGTTACATTTAACCCCATTCATGCCATTCAGTCTTAACATGAATCAATCTCTATTTAAACATAAAACAATTCACTTCGAAGTTTATACTTAGACATGAATTAACTAAATAGTCTCGAATCAAGACTAAACACGTTTATTAACTTCGAGATTAATTCCTTTAACATGCGATAGCTAATCTACTCGATTCGAAGCTAAACACATTTCATTAACCTTGAAATTAGTTCAGTTGCTTGCATCAGTTAATAAACTCGAATGGAAGCTAAACAAGTATAAACCACTTCGAATTAACATTTCAAGCATAATCCACCTAAATTGATTCGAATCGAAGCTAAACATATATAATTCGTTTCGAATTCAGAACTTAGGCATAAATTAGCTATAAGCATTTGAATTAACGCTAAACGTATATAATTCGTTTCGAATTAAGAACTTAAACATAAGTTAACTATATAGATTCGAATCGAAGCTAAGCACCTTAATATAACTTCGAATTTTAATTCTTTTTCACACGTTAACTAATTAAATTGAATCGATGCTAAACATATATAATTCAGTTCAAATTACAAATCTCAGGCATAAATTAACCAATGAATCGAACCTAAACATGTATAGCTCATTTCTTGATATTTCTAGCGAATTTAACGATTTATAACATGACATACAACATCAATCTGGTGAAAAACATTTCTGAAAATAGTAATAGCTTAGGAGGCGAGAAACACCCACCTGGATTCCAAGCTACGAACTCGTCCTAAGCGCTTTCATGCTCGATTTGGATGCTGAGGAACCTCAATCCTTGACCCAAATAGTCCCAAATGCACGCCTAATAGCGGAGACCAAACCCTAGCTCGAATGCCTCGGTTGGAGCGAACCTTAGTTCTTGAATTTGGGGTTTTTGCGTGGCTCGCGGTAGTCGCTGGACTCAAGCCCACCGAAGGCTCTCACCGTCGACCGCCGTTGTCACCGTCGCCAGCCAGACACGCCCCCCTTGTACTCTCTTTCTCAGTCTCTCGCTCCTCCACTCTACCTCTCGCTTTCCGCCAGAGCCACGGTCGTGGCTTGGCCGCGTCCCCGACGTCGCCGTGGCCCGTCGTCGGCCGGCCACCGTCGCGCCTCCTGGCCGGTCGACTCCCTCCTTCTCCTCTCTCTCTCTCTCTCTCTTCGATGTGGGGTGTCGGGGCTGGGGTCTCAATCCCCCCTGGTCGTGCGCCCGTGAAAGAGAAAGGGGCTTTGGCCCTCTTTTGTTCTTTTTTTTTTTTGATTGTTTCTTAGTCGCTTGCCCAATCAACTAAAATTGTCTGTCTGATTTCTAATCTCGTACTCACAACCTATCCGAATCGATAATGCGACCCTTCGGCGATTATTCGATCTCAAAAACGTCAAGGTTTGATTCAATAAACCACAAACTAATTCTAAGGTTGAAAACCTAATCATTTTCAGGAAACGACTAAATAAATCGAATAACGACTAAATTGAATTATCGATATAATTTAAAGGCATAAATGGCACGAATTGACTTTGAAATCAATAGTAGCAATTGGGTCAAGGATTGAGGTTCCCCAGCATCCAAATCGAGCATGAAAGTGCTTAGAACGAGTTCGTAGCTTGGAATCCAGGTGGGTGTTTCTCGCCTCCTAAGCTATTACTATTTTCAGAAATGTTTTTCAGCAGGTTGATGTTGTATGTCATGTTAGAAATCGTTAAATTCGCTAGAAATGTCAAGAAATGAGCTATACATGTTTAGGTTCAATTCATTGGTTAATTTATGCCTGAGATTTGTAATTCGAACTGAATTATATATGTTTAGCATCGATTCAAGTTACTTAGTTAACGTGTGAAAAAGAATTAAAATTCGAAGTTATATTAGTAACTGTGTGATTTTTTAGCGATTAAATTCATTAAAAAGAATGATTATTTGATTAACGTTATTATTGACGCTACTTATTTATAAAATTATCGAATCAACGCTAAACCGAGTTTTTAAAATCGTTTTCCGTTTTACTTGGCCGATTTCCAAAGTTTAAACTAAAATGTTAATTTTAGGTTGCTTCAATTCGGGTTTACCCTAACCTTTAGCGAGTACAGGCCGAATTCAGTTGAATGATGTTAATTGAGCCAAAAAAAAAAAGGAAAAGTGAAACAAAAAGGGAGGGGGTCGAAGTCAGGAACGGGAGACCCCGAACCGCCCCTCTCCTTCTCGCACTCCCTCTCTCTGCTTCGCTCTCTCTCTCTCTCTCTCTCTCTCTCTCTCTGTCTCTCGCGGGTCACCGGTCACCGCTTGGCGTCACCGCCGGCCGTCATGTGTCGCAGGCGAGAGAAGGAGCCATCCGACCTCACCCACGCATCGCCAGCCACCCAAACACCACCAATCCTCCTTCCCCACGTCACACAACCGAGCCAACTCGAAACCCATGCGTCAGCCATGCCCAATTCCGCCACCACGTGCCGGAATCTGGTCACCCACACCGGGTTCGGCCTCCCCTATAAATCTGGGGGTCGGATTTGACCCCCAACATCAATCTGCTGAAAAACATTTCTGAAAATAGTAATAGCTTAGGAGGCGAGAAACACCCACCTGGATTCCAAGCTACGAACTCATTCTAAGCGCTTTCATGCTCGATTTGGATGTTGAGGAACCTCAATCCTTGACCCAAATAGTCCCAAATGCACGCCTAATAGCGGAGACCAAACCCTAGCTCGAATGCCTTGGTTGGACCGAACCTTAGTTCTTGAATTTGGGGTTTTTGCGTGGCTCGCGGTAGTCGCTGGACTCAAGCCCACCGAAGGCTCTCACCGTCGACCGCCATTGTCACCGTCGCCAGCCAGACACGCCCCCCTTGTACTCTCTTTCTCAGTCTCTCGCTCCTCCACTCTACCTCTCGCTTTCCGCCAGAGCCACGGTCGTGGCTTGGCCGCGCCCCCGACGTCGTCGTGGCCCGTCGTCGGCCGGCCACTGTCGCGCCTCCTGGCCGGTCGACTCCCTCCTTCTCCTCTCTCTCTCTCTCTCTCTGATGTGGGGTGTCGGGGCTGGGGTCTCAATCCCCCCCGGTCGTGCGCCCGTGAAAGAGAAAGGGGCTTTGGCCTTCTTTTGTTCTTTTTTTTTTTTTATTGTTTCTTACTCGCTTGCCCAATCAACTAAAATTGTCTGTCTAATTTCTAATCTCGTACCTCACAACCTATCCCGAATCGATAATGCGACCCTTCGTTGATTATTCGATCTCAAAAACGTCAAGGTTCGATTCAATAAACCACAAACTAATTCTAAGGTTGAAAACCTAATCGTTTTCAGGAAACGACTAAATAAATCGAATAACGACTAAATTGAATTATCGATATAATTTAAAGGCATAAATGGCACGAATTGACTTTGAAATCAATAGTAGTAATAATAATATCCTTTTTAATAAAAATATAGCTCCCAAAAGCACATCGATTAATAATTTAACTCATACGGCTACTACAAATACGATTTTAGAACGTAAAAAGGGCATTTAATTAGTTAACGGAAAACAAAAATGCGGGGTGTTACATGAATGATCCTCCTATTGTAATTTTTTTAAATGTTTAGAACTATTATATTTTTTTAGTCGAATGTTAATCAATGTATCTTTTTATTTATCGTTATCGAACTCTTATACTTTTGTTATTCAAGAATGTGTGATTTTTTTTAAAAAAATTGAAACTCTTGCTTTTTTTAAAAAAAATTAAGAGCCTTGAATTAATTGTGTACCAAACTATTATTTGTAAATTATTTTTCACAAAAAATAATAAAGCCAAACAACAAAGCAAAACATAAAAACTAAACTAATTAAATATGTTTAGGCTTAGGGTCTATATGTATTATTTTATTTGATGAGTCAAAGTGGTGCGCCTCTCATTAAAGAGAGGGAGGCGTGTTAGCTAAAAAGTTGGCTCAAAAGCTGTTGTAGAGGAGGTATGCCCCATCGATGAGCCATGAAACAGGCTGACCATTGCACATGCTCTTAGGGGACCCATCCTCCTCTTATCCCCTAACATAATAGAGAGAGGGGGGTATAGCAACAGTGGTACTAGTCACCAGCTAGTGGTGCAAGCTTGTGAAAGGGGGGTGTGATCGTCAACCCTTATCCATATAACCACCTAGCCATGAAGAGAGGGTGCTCAATTGCCCAGACCCCATAATCGACCACCCTCACTAGTGTCGTTAACCCAATTGGCCTTGTTGCTACTACCCTTAGTCATCAAAGCGATTGTCAACGAGCAACGACAGCCTAATGAGGCTGATCATGGCTAGATCCTAGCTGAATGATACTGGAGTAGAAGAGCTGAGGAAGCTTAAAGGGTTTTAGCTTGGGGCTACGATGGCCATTGTGGCTGCTAACTTTCGTCATGAAGAGATGGTCAGTCTTACGCTTAATTTATTAGAACTAAGCCAAAGCCTAACCTAGCCATGGTGTCAAGATTGGGATTGAGGTGGGTAACTCTTACTCTAACCATATTAGATTCAAAAACCTAACTGAATTTAAGTTATTTCTTAATTGCATGAATGAATGAGATATTAGTTGCACAATTGATTCGCTAGATGGGGTACAACATGAAAGGTTCTGTGCATCCTAGTATAATATTTAGTGTGGGTTAATCAATCAGTGAAGTGATTGAATGCTATTTTAATGTTCAAACAAGAATAAACTAGTAATTGCTTGAATTTACTATCTTAATTGACTTGGAATTGTGCTTTACATGCCTTTGATAGAAATGATTGTATAAACATTAAATTAACCACCTTAGTAAAGGAAAAAAATAGGCTAGAACATACAGAGAAGTGTAGTATTATGTCATTCTTACTGCCACTATATAGTTGGGCAGTACAGTAATAGCAGTAGAAAAACCAGTTGTTGCGCAACTTAGTGGATTGGTTCAACAATGAGTTAGTTAAGGAACAAGAAGAAGATGATAGTAATTGTGCATAGGTAAAGGCATCAGAGTCATTGTGAAGGTGTATCCTTTCTGAGCAACAAAATGATTAGGGTAATGCATTTATGAATGTGAATACATGCTTAGAAGGGAGTGTTACTATCTTCAGGAATCTAAATGCCTAGAGAATTAGAAAGGTATAGCTCTTTGAATGATTTAGTTTGCTTAAAAGATTATGATGGATGCAATTATGTATGGTTCAAAGGAAACTTGTAGATAGTTTGTTAATTAGAGGGTATTGCGTTGGTAGCACAAGTAGACATATATACATCTTATAAACTAGTGGTATGAGTTAAATAATACATACAAATTTGGTATGTTTTTCAAGTTTAATAGTTAATGTGTGATTGGTAAATGTATTTTATACATAGATTTCGAAAGTGTGGAACTGTCAAAGGTTCTTAAGACTGTTTACTAATGATTTATGAGATTTGAAATGGACTAAGGTAATCTAGTATTATTATAATAGCCCAACCCTAAATTATGTTTATTTATTTAAATAAGTCATGTTATTCATTTTTCATGTTTATTTATCTCATTTAATTATCCCGGTTGGGAGAATTCATTTTGGGCCGCATTTTGCAATTCGAGTTTCATTTACCGGATAATTTCGAAAAAATTGATAGTAGGCCTCGATATTTATGATTTAAAAGATCGAATTATTTTTCATGACATCACATTTAATCTCGAGCTTTGGAAAAAAAAAAGAAAAAAATTTCAAGCGCACTCGGTTTGAGCTGGTTTTCGAACCCGAGCCCGTTTAAGGCCAATTTTAGCCCACCAAGACTTGACTCTATTTATTTGCCTAATTACCCTTAATTGGGCCTAATCTCTACTTAGCAAAAGTAGCTTTTGAAGATCAATTTTCAGCCAAGTATTTATTTGCATAAGCTTTTATTTTGCACCAAGTAAATGCAAGTCACTTTCTCTCTCTAGTTTTCTCTCCTCCTTCTCTCTACCCACAGCAGCAGCCCCTCCCAGCCCTATTATGGTGTTTTCCGGCCACTTTTCAGCTACTCTCCGGCAAGAATTTCAATCTCCAATAACCTCCCTTCATTAGCTACCATCTCCCCATCCTCAAAATCACCTAACCTCATCTCCACCTCCAATTTTTCAAGATAAAATAATGGGGCCTAGTCTATCATTTTTCATTGTGCATACATATCATCAAGTGAAATTGCATTTTACAGACTTCAGATACGTCCATTGCCTGTATCTTTAGAAATCAAAGTGTATTTATCAACATTATCATGTTTTGGTAAGTACATCAATGAATCAGTTTACACAGTGATTTATCAGTTAATTAGTGATCCCATTAGTTACCATCTATAAGGCATTCGCCCTTCAGTTACCTGCGCGGCTTCAGGCTAGGTCCCAGAGCGGCTTGACAGGTGTACACCTATGCATATATTATAACAGTATCAAGGGGTTCACTATCAGATAATAATTAGTAATGCAGTTTTATATTCATCTCATTCCTTATTTTGACCTTAAATGAATTGCAAAGCGGGCCCAAGCAGTGTTTCAATGATCATTTAACAATTCAGGAATGCATGTACTGACTTCGGCTCACAGTTCGAAATATTTTTCATGTTTTGTTTTAGGCAAACGCTCAGAGAATCGTCTTCATGCTAGTAAACCAGCGGAAGAGAATAAGTTGAGCAAAGAGAATCTGGATAGATCAACACTGATACAGTGTATGCATATTTTTAGAGTTGTATAATGAAATCTTCAGTGGATAGAGTTGCAGATTACATGGTGAATTATTGTTACTATAGTGTAAAAACCTTATGTTGGTTAACAGTTGATTATATATGGATTGAAGCTATGCTTAACTATTTTATTTATAGTGCTCATGTTTCAGGCCTTGTCCTTTTTGGACGGCGGTAACGCCCCTATCATTGGATTTATCAGATTACAATTGAGTGATTTATTAAGGAGAATATAAATAGTGAAACATGTTTAATTTTAGGGCGTTACAGATTTGGTATCGGAGCCAGGTTGAGACTTTCTTAATGGGATATGGAGTATGGAGAGTGGAGTTAAAGGCCTGAGAAAGTTGGTTAGTGAGGATGATTATGACATTATTGGGGATCTGTGATAATATTAATGCATACTTATCTCTGACATATTCTACTTGTATATACTTCTTTGTCAGATGGATCCACATAATGTGTATATAGTTTGATCTCGAGCATTAGATTCAAGGGTGATGTTGAACAACAAGTTGAAGGTGTTCCAATGCATTTAGGTATCTATGGTCATATAAGCCACCCATCTGAATGGTATGACATCCTTTTAGCTGGAATTGTTTATTTTTGGGATGTAAACCCTTGTACTCCAGGCGTGTGGCCCGTAGAGTTGTGATCTATGGTGTGTAGCCCTTAAGCTTGATTTGATGTCCTTTTATACTTCTATTCAATGTAGGGGATGTGATGTAAGGCTTTAAGCCTAAAAAATGATCAGTTTGCAAGCAAAACTCTGTCCGTTTCGCTCCAGGAATTTAAGAATCACTAACACTTCTAGCCCTAAGGTAGGAGGCTATTACAAATGTGTCCTATGAAAGGCCCTTGACTAATTTTGAGGTTAAATGCATAGGAAAAATCAAGTATGGGCAGAATATACAAGTTTAATCAACTTGATAGTTTGGATCATTGCACAAGGACTGGCTTTTGTCCATGATCAACATGATGTACGCAAGGGTTTCCTATCATGAATTTAAGGTTAGGGAGATATCTTTCATATGAAACAAGTTTCAAGTGGATTAGAAGTCACTTGATTATTCAAAACTGCTAGACAAGTCAAAGTCTACAAATTGGGTAGAATCCTAATGCACAAGGTCTAGGTTTAGTCCACTTGTAGCCTATGCATTCCATCAGATAGAAATGTTTTAGTTAGTTTATGTTAAAGTAAAAAAAGCAAGATTTTCAATGACCTATATTGTAGCACATTTGGGGACCAGTAGTTAATGAAATTTAGTCTAGAAGTCTGATAGAATAGACTGCTCAAGTCAGTAGATACATACAAATTTGAGCTTATATTTCCTCATATTATGGGTGTCATTTTGTGCATTTCTTGGATCCAAGTGGCAATTACTTCATTATGCTTCATCGATTGTAGATATTTTCTTCTGTAACCCAAGAATTTTATCTAAGCGAGCTATATGGGGGTTCTTAATGTAGTATCCCCTAAATTATAGGATTTTGGAGAGGCTTATTCAGTTATACATAAGTTTTGAAACCATTGACTACCAACGATTCCATATAAGAGAAACCAATGACACTTTAGAGAAACATTTTGCCTCAATCCACTACAATCCAAGACTTGCTTAAATTGCCCAAACTCTTGCAAGCAGTCCATTGAGTCCACCTCAACTTGTGAAGTAGACATTACTCTTGAAAATATTTCACTGTATTTTCTGAGAACATGCCATCCACCATTGTCCTTATTGGATTATCAACTGTTGGATACTCCTCACTTTGACCAGGGGTTTCATCTTTTTGTCTTCATGGCACCTCCCCATCCAGTTGCATCATAATTCACTCTTATATTACATCTTCTTCAGTTCTGGTCACCTTTTCCTATTTTTAAGAGCCCAATTGCTGCTAATAGCTGGATTATGATTGGGTTGCCCCTATGTCAATGGATGGTAATTTTATAGCACGCTTAAATAGAAAGTAGATCTTAACTACACTTTGTATAAAGGTTAGTTATTATCAACTTGTGGAATCCATTGCTAAGGGAAACGCGATGTGTCTACCTTTTCGGCTAATTCAATCTAAATTTCCTAGGGAAGATCATTTGCATAAAGTTTAAGTTTGACAATCAAAATCTTTACCTTGCATTTGGATTGCGTCAGTGAGAAATTTTGATGGGTTACTGCACATTGGAAAAATGTTTTCAGCTGATTCATACTGAAGAAGTCTATAGTGGAAAGTATAACCCAGTGGAATCTTAAGAATGGATTCTAGAATGGAGAAAATTTTCACTGTAATAGAGGTTCCAGGGGATAAAAAGGTGAACATTGAAACATTTTATCTAACGGGTGAAACCGATATTTGGTAGAACACTCTTAAGAATAGGCTCTTAGGGCATGACTTCATTTGGAGCCGATTAGTGAAACAACTAATTACACTGCTCCGGATTGCTAAGTGGGAACTAACAAATGCACGTGGTGTGGTAGCCCAGAGCACCTCATCGCTACCTGCTCCCGAAAACTGAAGGTTGTAGATAAGGGCTCTCACTTTCAAGGCCCGTAACTATAGGAAGGGCTTATGTGTTGAGCAAAAAGGATACTGCCACCTCCGGTGTGGTAGTTACTGGAACTCTCCTTTAATTTCGAAGGCATTTTGTGTATTGATTGATTCAGCTACCACTCATTCATTTATATTCACATGATATGCCATGCAACTAAACCTCGAGAATAAGGAGGCATAAATCAATTATGGAATCAAATTATCCAATGACTCTAGAGTTAAGTGTTCTCCATCTCATAAATTTGTTTCAATTACTATTGGTGAGATAGTTTCCCCTGGAATTCTGATTCAATTTGAATGGTCAGGCTTTGATATCATTTTGGAAATAAGCTGGTTGTGTACTATGGGGTTAAGATAGGTTGTGATGAACCTAAGGTTATTTCAAGAGAAGAACAAGGGAGAGAAATATGTTTCATGATCAAAGAGAGCAAAAACCTTATCCTTTAAATTCTGTTATGCAAACAAGTGAGCTCTTATGTCAAGGATATATTGTGCATTGGTGTTATGCTATTAACATTCAACCTAGGGAAGAAAAAGCAGAAGACATCCCTATAGTTTGTGAGTTAAGAGAAGTTTTTCGAAAAAGTTACCGGGACTGCTCCGCTAAGAGAAATTGATTATGAGATTGAATTCATCCCTGGTGCCTAATCTATCTCAAAAACCTCATATCGTATGGCCCCAACTGAGCTTAAGGAACTACAGATTCAGCTAGATGAGCTGTTACAGACGGGCTTTATTAGGCCAAGTGTATCACCATAGGGTGCCCAAGTGTTGATTGTAAAGAACAAGAATGGAACCTTGAGGTTATATATTGATTTCAAAGACCTGAACAAGATCACCATCAAAACCACATACCCATCGCCCCAAGTAGATGACTTATTTAATCAACTACAGGGAGCAGGAGTCTGATCTAAGATTGATTTGAGGTCAGGGTGCCATCAACTTAGCATTATATCTGAATACATTACCAAAACTACACTACGGACCATGTATGGGTCATGATGAATTCACTGTGATGCCTTTTAACCTAATCAATGGCCCCGCGGCCTTCGCGGATCTTATGAATAGAGTTTCAAATCATATCTAGACAAGTTGTGGTGGTGTACATAAAAGATGTCTTGAAATACTCCAAGGACAGAGATGAGTATACTATTTGTTTAAGGACAGCGTTATAGACCTTGAAGGAACGTCAATTGCATAGCCTTATAGCAATGGTATTTTTGGAACATATGATTTCAAAGGAAGAGATTAAGGTTGATTTGCAAAAGGTGAAAGCAGTTACAAAGTGCCTAACACCCACCAATGCACTGAGACTAGAAACTTTTGAGTTTAGTATATATTATCAAGTTTCGGGAAGGATTTGTCAAATATTGTCCTCCCTGATCAATTTGTTGAAGAAAGCTATAAAGTTAGCAAGAAGTTAAACTGGTGGCTTATGCCTCCCAACAACTCAAGCCTTATGAGAAGGATTATCTTACCCATGATCTGGAGTTAGCATTTGTAGCTTTTGCACGGAACAAAAAAATTTGGAGACATTACTTATATGGGGTACCATGTAGATTTATACTGATCATCAAAGTTTGAAGTATATCTTTACTCAGAAGGAGCTCAATCTGAGACAAAGACATTAATTAACATTGCTTAAAGATGACCACTTGTAGATCTAATGTCAACCAAAAAAGAGAAATATTGTAACAGGTGCCCTGAATAGGAAGGCATAACATACCTTGAACACTGTAGTAACTACTCAACTGAATCTCTTAAGAGAACTTGAGGACTTGGACATTCAATTAATGTCGCACAGGAAGGCGAATGTTCAAATGCCGACACTTACCTTACAGTCCTCCCTAATGGAGGAAATTATAGTGAATCAGGATGATGATCCTGAGCTCCAAAGAATAAAGAAAAATCTTGAGAAAGGGATTCAATTTCAATGGACTTTGTCATGGAATTCCTTCAGATACGGTGCCTGATAGAGATCAAATGTTTCAAGCTTGTTTTGGCAAACACTTTAAAGAGCCTTTGGAACTAGATTGAACTTTAGCAGTTTTTATCATCATGAAACGAATGGGCAAGCATCTAAAAATATCAATAGATCCAACTCTTCTGTATTGGAGCCTGTAGTACTTCATGACCTACGACCAACATTTGCATTTGAAGAAAGTATGGAACTCCCAGTGGTCAACGTTGTGATAGTACTAGTAGAGAATCCTACATGAAACATCAGGATAAATTGACGGCCGACATTGACAATAAATCATCTTTTGAGTCATGAAGATCTTCTTCATCATTCAATAAGGCGGCATATCTCAGAAGACTCTTGAAAGCATACCATTAGAACCGACAGAAAAGTTATGTTGATAAAAGAAGGAGATTCCTGGAATTTTCGGTATATGATAAAGTTTTTCAGAAAGTCACACCAACTAAGGGTGTACGGAGGTTGCACTGCGACCTAAATTGAGGTCAAGATCTTTTGGACCATATCAGTTCATTGAAAGGTCGAATTCCATAACTTGTCTACCAGATCTTCCTATATAACTCAAACATGTGCATAACATGTTCCGGGTTCCTTACCTTACAACTCAGGTAGTACATTTCAGATCCTGACTATGCTATCATAATCAAATCAATTACAATCATTGAGGGTCCTGTGTTTCAAAAGCATCCAATTCAGATATTGGTCACAGGATTAAGCAGTTAAGTATCAAGGAGATACCTTAAATCAAATTGCCATGGGCCAATAATGCCTTCCCAGAAGCTACTTGGGAAACTGAGCAAGAAGTGAAAGCCAAGTACTCTTATTTATTTGAAATCACCTTGCATGATAGTCAAAGTTCATAAGTTTCGAGGACGAAACTCTTTAAGGGGAGAAGGCTGTAATAACCCGACCCTAAATCATGTTTATTTATTTAATTAAGTCATGTTATTCATTTTTCACGTTTATTTATCTCATTTAATTATCCCGATTGGGGGAATTCATTTTGGGCCGCATTTTGCAATTCGAGTTTCATTTACCGGATAATTTTGGAAAAATTGATAGTAGGCCTCGATATTTATGATTTAAAAGATTAAATTATTTTTCATGACATCACATTTAATCTCGAGCTTCTGAAAAAAAAAAGAAAAAAATTTCAAGCGCACTCGGTTTGAGCTAGTTTTCGAACCCGAGCCCGTTTAAGGCCAATTTTGGCCCACCAAGACTTGACTCTATTTATTTGCCTAATTACCCTTAATTAGGCCTAATCTCTACTTTGCAAAAGTAGCATTTGAAGATCAATTTTCAACCAAGTATTTATTTGCATGAGCTTTTATTTTGCACAAAGTAAATGCAAGTCACTTTCTCTCTCTGGTTCTCTCCTCCTTCTCTTTACCCATAGCAGCAGCCCCTCCCAGCCCTATTATGGTGTTTTCCAGCCACTTTTCGGCAAGAATTTCAATCCCCAACAACCTCCCTTCATTAGCTATCATCTCCCTATCCCCAAAATCACCAAACTTCATCTCCACCTCCATTTTTGAAGATCAAAAAATGAGGCCTAGTCTATCATTTTTCATTGTGCATACATATCATCAAGTGAAATTGCATTTTAAAGACTTCAGGTACGTCCATTGCCTATATCTTTAGAAATCGGAGTGTATTTATCAACGTTATCATGTTTTGATAAGTACATCAATGAATAAGTTTACACAGTGATTTATCAGTTAATTAGTTACCCCATCAGTTATCATCTATAGGGCATTCACTCTTCAGTTACCCACGCAGCTTCAGGCCAGGTCCCCGATCGGCTTGGCAGATGTACACCTGTCCATAGATCGTAACAGTATCAAGGGGTTCACTATCAGATAATAATTAGTAATGCAGTTTTATGTTCATCTCATTCCCTGTTTTGACCATAAATGAATTGCAAAGCGGGCCCAATCAGTGTTTTAATGATCATTTAACAATTCAAGAATGCATGTACTGAGCTTCGGCTCACAGTTCGAAATGCTTTTCATGTTTTGTTTTACACAAATGCTCAGAGAATCGTCTTTATGCTAGTAAACCAGCGGAAGAGAATAAGTTGAGCAAGAGAATCTGGATGGATAAACACTGATACAGTGTATGCATATTTTTAGAGTTGTATAATGAAATCTTCAGTGAATGGAGATGCAGATTACATGGTGAATTGTTTTTACTATAGTGTAAAAACCTTATGTTGTTTAACAGTTGATTATATATGGATTGAAGCTATGCTTAACTATTTTATTTATAGTGCTCATGTTCCAAGCCTTGTCCTTTTTGGACGGCAGTAACACCCCTATCATTGGATTTATCAGATTACAATTGAGTGATTTATTAAGGAGAATATAAATAGTGAAACATGTTTAATTTTGGGGCGTTACAATTATGAAAAGTGACTTGGTCTAAGCATATCAGATTAGGAGTCCTCAGTTGATTAGGACATTTTATTAACCTAAGCTTATTGAGTCAACAATATCCAGACGAGTGTAAATTGAGTCAACTCTTAATCTTTAGTGTTCCGGGGAACCTAAAGGTCTCTTAGTAAGTAGATCGCCCAGGTAGAGTTATTGGGCACTTAGTCTAATTCCAAAGTTCAGAAAGGCTCAGTTTGATGAGAAACAGTTTGTATGGTTTCCAAGAAGGTGTTTATAACTTGTGACTAATAACCTTAGTGATTTACTTTTCTTTGAATGACAAAGGAACCTGAACAAGTTGTTTGTGGTCCTTTGATGAGTTTTTGTAAAGTTGCTTTTGATTCAAACTTTTGACAGCACTGTAACATATACTTCATACTTACTAATATGTACTATGCATGAGAGTGTGAACAAGGCTTTGGTTTTAAGACTTAGAAATTATTTATCGAGTGTATAGTTTACACAATATCTCCCTTTTCCCTAGTTTAACACTTGAAGGAAAAGTTTTAGAAGCACTGGACTTAAGTGAAGTGATTTGTTTCCGTTTTATCACCTTCTTAATATGTTATTAGCTAGATTGTAGATGTATACTTGATTCTTGAGTTATATGGTGTAACTTTAGTTAGCTTCTAAGTTTAAGATATAATGTAAACCATAATATATTTATTACGTAAGGCATGTCATCTAGTTGCTCTGAATGGCTTTATGAGGCAACCATCTGGGTAGAGTAGAAGATTAATAATTTCACTGTCTTCTAAAGGATTGAATTAAAATTTAGGGATGCAGGTATCCTATACTTTGGGTGTGTGGCTGGTTAGGTTGTGACTTATTTAGTTTGTTCATTGCTTTCCAAGTTGTCTACTATGTGCATGTGTCGCTGAGTCCTACATCTTACTAGGTGCAAATGTAAGATGATAAGTCTATGATTTCATGCCAATTCTTAAGCTGAACTTTATCCGTTTTTATGCAAAATTGGAGAATATAACAATAATAAATACCCTATTTATGCATCCAAACGTTAAAGAGATCAGCAACATTTAAGTTAAAGAACTCAGGGATTTGAGGTGTCAAGGTTTTATAATAATAGTCTAAGGCTCTAAGCTTTATATCCTTAGTGTTTGGTTCATATGTTTGACTGAGACTTTGATGGAGAACTAGATGCTTTGATTCGAACTTGTTAGAGATCAGAAAGAGGAAAATTAAGGGAAAAAAAGAGAGGACTGAAACGGCAATGATAGGGTCCTTTTCCTCTCCTTTCTGGAACATTGGATGATAATGATATGTACTTTAGAGGGCTAGACAATTATAATTTGCACTTTAACAACAGATTTCAGCAACATGTTCTTTGAGTATATTTAATGTTTTTACACCAACATTAGATTTGAAGGTATTTTTCTCGAGTGATGTAAGAGCATTTTCAACATATTTAATAGCATGCACTTCAAAATTATTGCATTTTACGCATATACATTTGCATATGCTATGAAATTGCTGCATTAAGCCAAGGTAAAAAAACTTCAAACTCGACGTTTGTGTAAAAAAGTTTAATATGCTCAAAGTACAGGCCATTGGTATTTAATGTTAAAGTTAGGATATTGTTCAATATCCCCAAAGTACAGAGTGTATTGTTCAATGTCCCCTTCCCCCTTTTGTATTAAAGAAGAAGACAATTGGGGATAGAAAATAAAGAGCAACTACTACAATTCATTACTTTTCCTATATGGTCAAGGATAGATCTTACCTAGGTGGCTGATTGAGGGGATTGCATAGAAGATTGCTAGCACATCTCAGAAATGAGTAAAATGTATAATTTACGTGGGCAACTGTTAACTGAATTGCTAAGGCTTTTTAGGATCTTGCCTAAATCAACTTTTGTACCTTCCTTTACCCTTAAAAAATGCTTGTGACCATTCTTGCCTCATTACCTTAATAAAGAGTGTTTTAGATTTGATGGGTGTTAAGTAAATAGATTCAACAGTAAGGTCAAATTAGCTAATTAGGAGGGAAAAAAATTTATACATTTCATTTGGATTTCTTAGCATTATACATAACATACATAATATTAATTACTAGCATTGTTGTTGTTGTTGGCCTAGAATGATAGTTAAAAATAAATTTTAAAAAAGGACAATGTTAACTTTAAGTATTTTTAAAATAAAATTGTAAATGCAAAGCTAATAAATGATGAATAAGTTCCCTACATCCTCCCCTAAAAAAATGGTAAATGTCTTACTATAAGATACTTTAAGTGTATTTTCTTGACTTAAAAAGTATATTACTAAGCTTTAAATTGCCCCAAAAAAAAGAAAGAACAACACATGCTTGAATAATGGAACCATATTACAACCTATAAATTGTGTAAAATTATTTTTTTACTTATAATTTTCCCTTTTGTAAAATTACTAGTATCATATTTTTTGCAAATCAGGTTGATCCAATTAGGGTATTATTTTGTACTCCCAGTGTAGTCGGGGAATATTTAAGGTTAGAAATTGTAATTAAGTGTGATTATTGAAAAGTTTACAATTTTTAATGATAAAAAGCTTAAGTTGAGACAAAACCCATGAGAGTTTTTATAACATAAAATATGTTATCACTCAAAATGATAAATGTGCTGCAAGACACATCATAAGTGCCTTCCCTTTACTCAAAAATTATAGTATTGTTCATTCAATTTAGAAAATGTAGTATGATTGAATAGTGGAATGAGGTTATTTTGTATAAATTGTGTTAACTGAACTTTTTATTCCTTAATTTTCACTATTATAAAATTATGCATCGCGGATAGGATTAATTTGATTAGGATATCATTAATGCTTATCGGTTGTAACACCTATCACCTAGGGTTAGGGATGTTAGTGATTTCTAAACTTTTCAAATCAAATGCATGGATTTTTGTCTAAAAACTTACTATAACTCAGGATTATAACTTTACATTTGGTACTTTTGATAATAAAACATGAAGGACAAATCTAAACAAGCCTAACGACCACACGTCGGAGACCACAACTCAGCAGGCCAAATGTCCAAAGTACATAAATTATGAAAGAAATGAAAGGTACAACTCGAAGGATCATACATCCGAAGCACTGGGGTCTACAACCCCAAACAATTCAACTGTAATAACTAGAGAATGAGTATTTACCCAAATGGTTGGCTTAAATGGCCATTCAACGCGACCTCTAGAAAACTTGTAATGCATGGACTTGAGAATCGAATTAATATTTGCCCAGAAGACTTATGAATGAATCCATTTCTTAACAAACCTCATGAATCTAAGTATACATATATATAATTTCCTTAGCAGCCATTAACCAGACAACTAAGAGAAATCAACTCAATACATGACAACTTCCACATGTCTTTTCAAGAAGTTGGGCAGAAGAAAAGACAAAGGGGGTGAGCTACCATATACTCAGTGTAGGGCTGTTAATTAGTTCAAGATCAGACTGACCTGGACTGAAGATCAATTATAGATAAACTGCAGGACCGTGGATCGGATCAGTCCATAGTCGGTTCGAATCGAGATCCGACCGAGCAAACCCGAATCGGACCGGGACCGGACTGACTTTGGACCGAGTCCAAGTTCCAGTGAAATGCTCGCGGGCTGCATCTGTACAACCATTATCAAATTTTGATTCAGGTAGCTTTTATGAGTTTATCAGTCCTGCCTTCATTCACAAATTAACATGTATTATTCATCCATAAAAATGGTGGTACTTGGAATCACAATCTTTTGTCTCCTTTCCATCGTTCTCTTATAAAATTTTCACACTTTAGACTCAGTCCACCAGCTCTCTCGTATTCTCTCTCTTTCCAGTCTATATCTAGCCCTTCTCTCTCACTCTTCCCTTACCATCCCACCATCATTCTTCTCACAGCTTCTCATCCTTCATTACTAACCTTTAACCTCTCGTTCAATAATGAAGATAATTGATAAGATTAGACCAGGGGAGGTAGAGAACAGGACATCTCAAAACAGAGAAACAAAACAAAATTATGATGCTTAGAGTATAATTATTTCATGTAGACTTGTATGTGTTGCTCATATTAAAATGAGATTGACATAAATTTGCTACCAATTCATCCTAAAGTTTAATTAGGATGCTTTGCCAATGTTATCAGGTATTGACATGTCCTCAAAGGGTTGTAATTATGATTTACAGGTCATTAACATGCCATTGAATACATTCCTATGGAGGAAAAACCCAACAACCAGACTATGAAATTCAATCTAGTAGAGATAGCACCAGCTAGGTAGTTTGAGCACCACAAAAAGCACCATGAATTACTGTAGCAAGATGGAAGACATTGCACTTTCCAATTTCCCATGAAAAATAGGTCACAAGGCACAAAAACAAGCAGAAATGGAGAAGATAGGGATGACACCGGCGAGGTGCAGAGGGATGACATCGGCAGCCGGCGGCTGTGAGCTATGGCATAAAGGCAGAGCCGGAGAAGAGATGTAACACCCCTACCCCCTAGGGCCAGAAGTGTTAGTGACATTAATGTTTTCCCGAAATCTTGGGGCAAAATGGACAAAGTTCCACCTAAAAACTGATCATTGTTACGCTTTACATTAGGTTCCTACAGCGATAAAACATACAAGATATATCTATAAACTCGATAGCTACACGCCAGAGACCACAACTCTACGGGCCACATGTCCAGAGTACACTAGATAATAAAGTTCAATAATAAAGAAGGAAGTAAAAGATACAACTTAACGATTCACACATCCGGAGTACTAGGTTTACATCCCAAATTAACTAACTCCAACTAAAACAAACGACCTACTATTTAGATGGTTGGCCCACATGGCCATTCAGAGTGACTGTTATTCAATATGCAATATATGAGTCAAAGAACTTTATTTAAATATATGTAGAAATCTAGGGATGCATCATATTACAGCATTCAACTCATGAATCCATATATACATCCACACAATTCCTATTTCCCAACTGAAAGGGAGATTCCAACTTGACCTCTATGAACTGACTTATATTTCTCATTTAGAAAACCTCTATGAACTGACTTATATTTCTCATTTAGAAACCTAGCAAAAGGGGGAATTGGAGAGGGGATAAGCTACCACACGCTCAGTGAATGATCCTCGAACCCAAGAAAAACAAAACATACAGTTGCACGTAATACTTTTAAGTAGCATTCACATACGTTTTGATATTTAGTATCACATAATAATCACATAAGGTCTCCTATATTCATTATTACCTCAATAACCTTTAGTATTCAAAAGATAATCCTAGTCTCCTTCTATTTCATGCACAAGAGTTCTCAACTGGCCTAAACTATGTCTCTTATAGCTTAGTAGTGATGCTCACCTGCTTAACATCACATAGTAGGCATACCAGACTCAAAAGCAAACAGATTCATGCACAATTTCAGTTATGGAGAATAGTAGAGCACTTAGTTCACACATGAACACTTATCATTAAGGAGTTTAATTAAAATCACCAAGTGGGATTCTCTTTAGCAAGAGTTAGAATTAATGCATAAAGGCAAGGACCATTACTTAAACCAAAGTAAGCATGTCTAATATGGTCGTTATCAACTGCAAAATTAATTCGAACTAATAAAAGCTCTTTTTAAGAATACATGCACTTTTCCAAATCTTTTGTGCTAGAATAGTCCTCGAACGAGGAGTTTTCATCATATAACATATACGAAATCATTTCAAGGGGTATTGGATTCTCATATTCGTGCTCGTTAAAGGAGATTTATGCTCGCCTTTCATATTATCCTCGGGGACTCTTGTAATCAATGGACTATTACCGTCATCAGGGTCTTTTAAGGTTTCGACTTAAAGGTCTACTCTATGGGAATTACTTATTTTGGAAAAATACCCTTGTGAATGAGTTAATAGCTAAGTAAGCATCCAGTTTCACATAAAAGAGTTAGATTTGTTTTGGAAATCACCAGCTTGTAACATACTCAAAAGTAGTCTTAAACACGCTTGTAAATGAATTGATAACTTAGTGAGCATCCAGTTTCACATAAAAGAGTTACTACGATTCATTTCGAAAGTCACTAGCTTTCAACATACTCCGAAGTAGTGTTAAACACGCTTGTGAATAAACTAATAGCTAAGTGAGCATCCAGTTTCACATAGAAGAGTTACTATGATTCGTTTCAGAAGTCACTAGCTTGCACCATACTCAGAAGTAGTCTAAAACACGCTTCTGAATGAATTAATAGCGAACTGAGCATCCAGTTTCACATCCTTATGGTTTACCAAACTCACTCTGAATTCATACAATGTGAGATATTTAAAGACAAGCTCATGACCATGATACGACACTTAGTTGACTCTAGGGTTATTATGTCAATTTTATGGTCGATGGTTCATCTAGATGAATCATACAGCTAAAATATACAAGGAACCTATTCATCACTTTTGATTCAAGATGTATCAATGAACTAAAACCTTAAGTCATGCCAAACTAGAGCTAGAATGTCTAGCTACAGTTAACCAATTTATGGCCAGGATGCAGTTCGAGTCAGGGACCCATTTCACTGCTAAACCGGTTAACTGAACCGTTTAGTGGGCTCTTGCTTCTCTCGTAACTTCCAGGTAAACACAAAGCCCATGTAAGTCGATTGTAGCAAAAGACACCTAGTCCAATTCATTTACTAAACCGACACCTAACTATTGCACAATGCAAAACTCTGTAAATTGTTAGTAGTTGAGGGAATTAAGAACCACCCACCTTGAATCCAAGTTATAGGACCCAACTCCTTGGCTAATTGGGCAGATTCAGGCTAGGTTCGAGTCTCTCCTTCTTCCTTGCTACTCATTGCCATGCCTGTTCGTGCCCACCTTCATTGCTGCTACTCTTCCTCTTCCCTCTGCCTTGTCTCTCCTCATCAGGCTGGCTGTCTAGGTAAGACTGCCAACGAGGGAGGCCGTCATGGTGGTACTCAGGGTTCGAAATCCTTACTGCTCAATCCATAGCTTGCATGACACTAAAGTTCCACCCCCAGTAAGTGGAGATGCCACAATGGGGCGGTCGTCGCCTTACCTTGCCCTTGCCGGCGCTGCCTGATCGCTCCCCCGGTCCCTTCTCTATGCTCTCTCTCTCTCTCTCTCTCTCTCTCTCTCTCTCTCTCTCTCTCTCTCTCTCTTCTCTATGCATCACATGATCGCCCATCTAACGTCGTGACGGGGTGGTCTGCGGGCCTGAGCCGCGTTGCCACTGCCACTGACTGTCTCCCTTGCTCATCCTTTCTCTCTGTGTACCACCCTAAATGCAAATGTTTCACTATTTACATTCTCCTTAATAAAACCTTGAATTAGGACTAATGAATCAGATGATAGAGGTGATAAACCCAATGATCGACATGTTATCACTATCCCAAAAAGGATAAGCGTTAAAGCAAATACCCTAAAGAGAATATAGTTGAGCATCAATCAAACTCATATACATTTAATGTCATAGCTAACATGAGCTTTATACATCACAACTAGGCAATTACCATAAAGTTTACATCTCCATCAACTGAAGATCTCAAGCTCCAAACTATACATGTACAACATTACTGTTGATCCATCCATATCCCTTGCCCAACTTATTTCTCTAGCTCGTTTGCTATCATGAAGGCATTTCACTGGTCATTTGCCTAAAACAAAACATGAAAAATATTTCGAACTGTGAGCCGAAGCTCGATACATACACTCCTATATGGTGAAATTATCATTGCATAAATTGGTTGGGCCCGCTTTGCAATTCATTCTAAGTTAAAATAGTGGTTGAGATAAATGTAAAACTGCATCACTAATTATTATCTAGTAGGGCACCCATTGTAACCGTTACTATCTATGGATTGGTGTACACTTGCGAAGCCGATGAAGGACCTGGCCTGAAGTCGCATGGGTAACTGGAGGGCGAATGCCCTATAGATGATAACTGGCGGGGTCGCTAATTAAATGATGAATCGCTGTATAAACTAATTCATTCATGTACTTACCAAAACATGATAACTTTAATAAATACACTCTGATTTCTAAAGATATAGGCAATGAACGTATCTGGAGTCTTTAAAAATGCAATCTCACTTGATAATACTTATGCCCACTGGGAAACGATAGATTAAGCCCTGATTCTATTTAAGAAATGTAATTATAGGTCTACGTAATTAGTAAACATCACTAACTTTCGTAATTGTAATCGTAATAGAAATTCATTAAAAGGCATCCATAACTCAAATAATTCCATAGAAGATAAGTTACACCAAAATAATTTGAAAGCTGAATGAATTAGGGTAATTTAGCTCAAATTGATTAATGTGGAATAAAATTGATCAAGGTAGAATAATTAGGATCATAAAAGAAAGACTTCTATGGTTATAATTGGACGTGGATTTTTGTTTTGACATTATGAGATGGATAATCAAGGTTTAAGGAAAATTAGAGTGGTGGTAGATTCAAAATAGCTCTAAACATACTAATTTGGACCAACAAACACTGATCTTGAGTTATCAATCTCCCCACTTCTCCAATTTCTTTGCACATGCCATACAACTTAGTTTTCCAAATCAAACAAGCTTCTAAGTACAATCAAAGTTGTTATAAATTCAAGGTCCACATTAGAAAATTCATAACTTTCACCCTTAACCTCAAATGGAGACCTAAAACCCCAATATGAAAAGCTTAAGAAGTCTCTCAAAACTTTCATTCATAGTACAAAATACAATTCCCTCAATATGGTTCCTAAAATTGGGCTAGAACACAACTGTGCACAACTTCAGTCTGTCCTGCGCAGTCTTAGCAAAACGGCCACAACGTTTCCAACACACCTCAGATTGAGGCGATTCAAATGGAATTTGAAATCCAACTCACTAATCTATCTACCCACCACAAATTATAATTTTTGGCAAGGCTGATTATTACCAGCTTATTCACAAAGTGACCCCTGGTTTCTATCAGTTCACAGCTACACTGCTTTTGCTTTCTCATTTCTTTTCGCATAAATCCCCATCTAAAATCATTCCTTAAAATCATATAATAAATCTTGGGTCCCTCGCATCATCGTACAAAGCTATAATACTCAATTTCACTCCAAAATTATCTTCATCAAATTTTTAGTTCTTCTCTTTCTCAAATCACTCAAAACACATCCATAATTTTACTTATTTGCATAAATGAGCAAAATGACCTCATTTAATCAATTGGGGGAAATCCCATAACTCATCCCTTTATGAAAAAATCACATCAAGTTATTTCCCAAGTTAATCGACACATTCAATATTCATTTTCCATCCAGGTATACACAAATAACATGCTTGTTGCCAAGAATAAATTAAACTATGCATAATCATCAAAACCCTATCTCATGAGCAACTTAAATCCACCTTTAATTTATCTAAAACCACACTAACACATCATAATCATTTATAAAGCTAAAGATTACCAAATCAAATATAAAACAATCCATAACCGTAATTTTAACTTAAGCTTGCATGAACATGATCAACCTCAAATTTTAATTAATTTCCAACTTAACCAACCATCAAAACACCAAAATAACTCTTGTTTCTATCACAACAACATCATCAACCATCAAAACAACAAAAACAAGAATCCTAAGCCAAAATACAAATCAAAGTCAACAAGATTGAGTTAAGGTTTTACTCACCTTGGTGCTTGAGAAAGGAGATATAAGTGAGGTTGGATGTTGTAGGAGTGTGGGTGGTGGCTAAAGGGTGCTGTTGGTGGTTGAGGTGGTGGGGCTGGTGGTTGGGCTGTAGCATAATAGAGCAGCAGCAGTGGCGGGTGAATAAGTGGAGGAGAGTAGAGAGGACCAGTCTTTGCTTGGTGAAAGAAAGGGAAAAAAAAATTACTTGGATACTTATCTTATCCTAATACATGGCTAGTATTTAAGCAATAAAAAGGGGCTTTATGCTAATTAAAGTAAGATACACATAATTATAATTAGACAAGTCAAATGCATAAGCTCTTGGGCACCAATTTGGGCTTCAATTTGGGCCAAAATAAATTGGACTCGGTAATAAAATGCTTCGTAGCGATAATTGTTTTTGCATAAATCAAATTTAAATTTTTGTGTTGTTGCAGAAAAATAATTTAATCACTTAGATCATAATTATCAAGGCCTACTATCAATTTTTTCGAAATTTTTCGTTAATAAAAACTTGAATTACAAAGTGAGGGCCCAAATGAAACTTTTTTTCCAATCGAAATGATTAAAAGCGATAGTTAAATGCAATAAAATTAATAACATTACTTAATTAATTAACTAAACATGATTTAAGGTCGGACTATTACAGCCTTTCCTGCTAAAAGAGTTTTTTCCCTGAAACTTATGAACTTTATCGAAACATGCAAAATTACCTCAAATAAATGTGGGTACTTGGTTCTCATTTCATCCTCGGTTTCCCCAAGTGGCTTCTAAGCAAGTACGATTTGCCCCGTGTACTTTGATTAAAGGTATCTGCTTAATGTGTAGCTATTGAATCCTGCAATCTAGTGTTAGGACTGGGTGCTCTTCAAACACTAGGCCCTCATTGAGCGCAATGGGTTTGGTTAAGAGAGCATGGTCAGGATCTGAAATGTACTGCCTGTGTTGTGAGGTAAGGAGCACGTTATGTACGTGTTTGAGTTGTATGAACAAATCTAGTCGACAAGCTATTGATGTATCTCTCAACGGTTAAGCTTAACTCAATTCAAGAGTAAAAACTAAAATCAAGAAAGATTACAATCAAGGAAGAAGGATAGAAACTAAATCAATCCTTGGATACAGATTTCACCACCAAAGATTAATCTAGTGAATACTAAACTCTCGCTTAGATACAGATTTTACCACTAAGCTTGAGTTTAGGGCCTTTAAGCTTAATTAGGATACAGATTTCACTACCTAATCAAGGTTTAAGACTCACTTGATTGCTACTCTAATTGGCCTAATTAGATATAAGCAAGTAGAGAATTAAGGTAACAACACTGAGGAGTTTCAAACTCAACTTCAAATTTCACTTCACCATCACTTGATTTACAAAATGAATGGCTAGGCTATTTATAATGCATGCCTAAGGCTTTCCTTACTCATTAGGTAATCATTAGGAGATTACTTAATGCTTAGGAAACTTACTAAGTATGCTTGCTTAGCTAAATTACATAGTTTGTTCCTAAACTCTACTAAAATGTGAACAAAAGCTTAATTACATTGCAAAAGGATTATCTAAGCTTCTTCCTTAATGATCCTAGGTTGATTGATCAGATTTTCCTCCCTAAGAAGGAAATCATCCATGGCTGCCATCTCAAAAGAACATGGCGTATGCATGCTTCCACTTCATGCCATAGTATCCGAATCATTGCTTGCAAAATGGCTTCTTTTCCTTACTCCACGTGGCTTTCGCTTCATGGATGAGTCACAGCGTGACTAAGCACTAGTAGACAGCCAAGCACACACTCGCCTTGGTGGAGAAAACCCACCTAAGAGGGAAAACCTCTTAGGCTAAGCAACCTACCATGAGGAGCCGTGTAGATAGCAAGTTGGGTTAGCTTGTGGCGCCTCATTTTGGTGACTAATCTTTGGTTTCCTTCTATTGGAGGGAAACCTCAAGATGCCTATTAACCTCCCCTTTTGAAAATCAGGATTTGGACATCATTAAGGGGCTTAATCACCATGATCTTTCCAACTATGCAGTTTCATGAGCCTCTAGGGTAGCTTGACAAAATCAGCTAAACTGGACCCCTTAACGTGCTCTTGTTAGTTTGTGCTTAACATGAAAAATAAACCTAGATTAACTAACAAAAAAAGAATTATAATTAGTAGATGTCGTTAGGCTAAAAAATAAGAAAAATATGTGTACAAATTGTCCCAAAATTGTAGCCTAGATAGTTTTATTTCAAGAGCTGATTTGAAGTACCAAATGAAGTCCAAATGAGCTGAAACTTGTTTTTCTGGAAAGCTAAATTCTTAACTTCAAATCCATGATAAAATATTTGACTTAAACCTCAAAGAGGCCTAAGTAATTAGGCTCACAAAAATTGGATATGCTGCTGGCTTGAGCTCGGTACCTTCTGTCTTGAATCCTTTGAAGGTTTGGACCAAAATACTTAATTTAAAACTGATTTAATTGCATAATTAAGTTTATTAGGATGTTAATAAACTATGTTAGCAAAGAAATCAAAGTTAAATTAAGTTTAAGTTGACGAATCAACTTAAAACTGGAAATGGTTCAAAAAGATTAGGGCTAATTGAGGATGGCATGGGCTAAGTTACATCAGCTATAGGACTCAATCTTTCAATAAACTTGTATGGTCCAATTGATCTTGGCCTCAATTTAGCTCCCAGTTCAACCTTTTTATACCCTTAGTTGGCAAAACTTTCTGAAAGACCTTATTATCTGCCTGAAATTCCAAGAATCTTCTTCTTTTATCAGCATTGCTTTTCTGTCTGTTCCAGCAGCCTATTTTTAAGAGTCTTCTGATGTATGCCACCTCATTGAATGTTAAAGAAGATCTTCATGACCCAAAAGATGATTTTGTCATCAATGTCTACGTCATTTTACCCTGAGGTTTCATGTAAATTTCTCTGGCATTATTTTCACAACATCGATCTTTGGGAGTTCCATGCTTTCTTCAAATGCAAATGTTGGTTCTAGGTCACGAAGTACTATAGGCTCAAACTTAAAAGAGTTGGATCCATTGATATTTTGGGATGCTTGACCATGTGACTCTAGTTGAACACCTGAGTTCTCAAGCCCTCACAAGAGGTTCAACTAAGTAATCACTACAGTGTTTAAGGTATGTTGTGCCTTCCTTGTCAGGGCATCTGCTATAATATTTGCATTTCTTGGGTGATACTGGATCTGCACGTAGTAATCTTTAAGCAATTCCAGTCAATGCCTTTAGCTCAGATTGAGCTTCTTTTGAGTGAAAATGTACTTCAAGCTTTAATGATCAATACAGATCTCACGAGGTACTCCATATAAGTAATATTTTCAAATTTTCAGTGTAAAAACCACAACTGCTAGTCCTAGGTCGTGGGTAGGGTGATTTCTCTCATAAAGCTTCAACTGTTAGAAGGAATAAGCTATCACGTATCTTCTTACTAACTTTGTAGCTTCCTTTAACACATTGGTAAGGGAAGATGATCTTCGGCAAATCCTTCCCGAAACTCGATAATATCCAACTAAACCCAAAAGGTTTCTAGTCTCAGTAACATTGGTGAGCCTTGGGTACTTTATAACTACTTTCACCTTCGATAAGTCAATGTTAATCCCTTCCTTTGAAATCACATGTTCCAAAATATCACTTCTTCTAACCAGAACTCATGTTTCCTGTATTTTCGATGCAATTAATGTTCCCTCAAAGTCTGCAACACCATACTCAAATAGGTGATGTGTTTGTCTCTGTCTTTGGAATAAATAAAGATATTATCTATAAATACCACCACAAACTTGTCTAAACAGGGTCTCAAAACTCTATTCATAAGATCTATGAGGGCCGTAGGGGCATTGGTCAAGCCAAAGGGCATTATGGTGAATTCATAGTAACCAAATCTGGTCCTAAGTGCAGTTTTGAGAATGTCTTTAAGTATAATCCTAAGTTAATGCTATCCTAATCTCAAATAAATCTTGGAAAATACTCCTACTCTTTACAGTCAATGAAATGAACCATCTATTTAGAGCAATGGATATTTGTTCTTGATCGTAATTATGTTCAGCTCTCTGTAATCAAAACATAACCTCGAGGTTCCATGCTTCTTCTTTACGAATAGAATTGAGGCACCTCATGGTGACACACTTAGTCTGATAAATCCCTTTTGTAATAGCTTATCTAATTGAATCTTCATTTTTCTATACGATATAGAGGTTTAGAGATAAGTGGGGCACCAGGGATTAATTCAATCTCAAAATTAATTTTTCTTTACGGGGCAGTCCCAGTAACTCTTTAGGAAAACAAATCTAAATTCACAAACTACAGAGATATCTTCTACTTCTTCTTCCTTTGGTTAAGTGTTAATAGCATAACACCAATACCCAATATATCCTTGACATAAGAGCTCACATGCTTTCATAACAGAATTTAAAGGATAAGGTATTTCCTCTCTTTGCCCATAAAACATATTTCTCTCCCTCGTTCACCCCTTGAAATAGCCTTAAGGCATTCACAATTTATCTTTACCCCATAAGTATACAACCAGCTCAGTTCCAGAATGATATCAAAGTCTGACAAGTCAAATTGAATTAAAACTCTAGGGAATACTATACTATCAATAGTAACTGGAACCAGTTTATTGGGGATAGGACACTAAACTCTAGAGTCATTAGATAACTTGATTCTATAATTGATTTTATTTTCAAGATTTAGTTGCATGGCATATCAAGTAGATGTAAATGAATAAGAAGCAACTGAATCAACTAATACACAAAATGGCTTTGAAATTAAAAAGAGAGTTCTAGTAACTACTGTACTAAAGGTGGAAGCTTTTTTCTTGCTCAACGCATAAGCCTTTCCTATAGCTATGGCCTTGAAGGTGGGAGCCCTGTCTACAGCCTTCAATCTTCAGCGACAGGCAGCAATGAGGTGCTCTGGCTACTGCACCACAGGCATTTGTTGGTTCCCACTCAACACTCAAGAGTGGTGTGGTTAGTTCTTTCAAATTTCCTACAAGGCTTTGGTAAGCCTGTAGGACGACTCTTGGGAAGAGCGGGAGCAGATTTCTTCTAGTTTACACTCTCGCTTGGCGCTCCCTGTTCAGCCCACTTCCTCTTCTGATTAATCGGGTTCAATGCCCTCAACCTAGTCTTCACTCGTTCCACTTCAACTGATCGTTCATATAACTCTTGATAGGTAAGGATTGGTTAACCAGCTAGCTAGTTGCCAATATAGAAAGCTAATCCTCCTTCAAATCTCCTCATCTTCAATCTTTTAGATGACTCAAACTCCTGAACAAACTTGGATAGTTCTTTAAATTTGCTAGCATACTACATCACAGTCATACTACCACTGATCTTTAGTTCCATAAATTCTTTCTCTTTCTACGGTTGAACCACAACTAGGTGGAATTTGGCTCTCAATTCTTCAAGAAATCTATTCCAAGTGAGGTGAGGCCCCAAGAGCCTGCCCTTATCAGTGTTCCGCTAAATATCGGCTTCGGAAGTTAAGTAAAACATCAAATGTTCATTTTTTTCCCCTCTTGAACCTTTACTGTTGTGAAAATCTTTTCTATCCCTCTAATCCATGCTTCTAGCTTCACTAGGTTCTACTTTCCATCATATACTTTAGGGTTGCATTGCCCATCCTATCTGCTAATTTATTGACTTTATGAAGGATTTCGGAAGGTGCTGGGCTATTCGTTTCATAACCTCAGACACCAAGGCTTATTAATGGTTAGAGTTCCCATATTGCTAAACAACTCAAGAGGAATTAAGGGCATTCCACTAAGGTTTATTGACATATTACACAAAACTTGGTCACTTGACCCCTGACCATGATCTGAATTTTCTTCTATGTGGGTTTCTGCATTGTTTTACACGTGTGATATTCTGACTATCTAGTCAGCTGAGTAATTCAGTGAACCAACTATAACCAACATATAAGATATACTTACACAACAGATGCAACGAACATAGCCCAAGTATTATTAAAACAAAACACGAAGCTTTATTATATTGTTGCCATAATTACTCGCGTGTATACATACACATGGTTCCACAAAAAATATCACATCCAATTGACCATCCAAGGTCAACCTTTAGACCTACCTCCTAACTAAAACACTACTTAGCCCTAATAGGCAAAGTCTGCCACATGTCCAGAAGTAGGCGAAACTAGTTAACACAATTAGAAAGATCTATCTAACTATACACAATGTCATAACCTACACAAAAATTCATCTATCCAACTAGATATACTATATATATGTGGGCTCATAAAGTAATCTATATATCGGAGATGTCAACATATAATATAAATCAATCTAATGATCCCTAGATGGATCATAATCTATGTCAAACTCATCCCCAAGCTCTCCGCCCGAGTCAAAACTGTTGTCTGAAGCACCAATCTCTACATTCTCATCATCATGATCGAGCTAATGCTCTTTCCATTTTTGGGTCCTTCTTTGAGTCTTCCATGAGGTTACCATCAGTATTAACCTATGGTGTATTAGGAAGATCTATAACAATGTGGATCTCATTTGATCCATCAGATATAAGAATCCCTTCTCTAGGTCCTGATGGCTTTGGGTTGTCAGGTGGTTGAGGAGGGCTCAGTGTAGGTGGTGATGATGGGGGAGATGCAAAGTGTAATGAAAATATATATTACAGAGTGTCCATGTTATTCCCTCTCAGCTCAAACTCCTCCCTTGATAACAGCTCGGTGATAATGTTAGCCCAAGCCTCGAGAAATTAAAATCTAAGTTCGTCCCCTCCCAAGGCTCGAGTCATCATAAAGTCATGATATCAGGTCCTAAACTCAACCTAAGGGCCAACTTGAAATAAGGTCCACAACAGCCTACGTGTATGGGCCATGACACTATGAAACTCAAAAATGGGGTCTTCATGTGGGCTACCACACTAGCATATAGTAAAGAGATGTGTATGGCTGCAGAAGTACGTGACATCATATTTAGCACATATGGATCTATCTAACAAGAAGGAACATAAGTGAAGAACATGGGAGAGATAAACGGGCATTTCTACTGTCATAAATCTCTAATGCCATAAATCTCCAAGGATATATTAACAGCCTTCAGTAACTAAGCTTCTCACCCTCCAATCTCTACTTTCCATACTATATATCCTATCAAGGAAGACAAACCTATCTCTGATACCAAAAACTATAACACCCTAAATGCAACATGTTTCACTGTTTGCATTCTCCTTAATAAAACCCTGAATTAGGACTAATAAATCTGATGATAGAGGTGATAAACCCAATGACCAGGACGTTACGACCGTCCCAAAAGGGATTAGGCTTAAAGTGAATACCCTAGAGAGGACATAGTTGAGCATAAATCAAACTCATATAAATTTAACATCATAACTAACATGAGCTTTATACATCAGAACTAAGCAATTACCATAAAATTTACATCTCCATCAACTGAAGATCTCAAGCTCCCAACTATACATGTATAACATTACTATTGATTTATCCAAATCCCTTACTTAACTTATTTCTCCAGCTAGTTTGCTATCATGAAGGCATTTCACTAGTCATTTGCCTAAAACAAAACATGAAAAACATTTCGCGCTGTGAACCAAAGCTTAGTACATGCACTCCTGTATGGTGAAATGATCATTGCATAAATTGGTTGGGCCTGCTTTGCAATTCATTTTAAGTTAAAATAGTGGCTGAGATAAATGTAAAACTACATTACTAATTATTATTTGGTAGTGAGCCCCTTGTGATTGTTACGATCTATGGATAGGTGTATATCTACCAAGTCGATCGAGGACTTGGTATGGAACCACGTGGGTAACTAGAGGGCGAGTGCCCTATACATGATAACTGTCGGAGTTACTAATTAAATGATAAATCACTGTATAAACTGATTCATTGATGTACTTACCAAAACGTGATAACTTTAATAAATACACTATGATTTCTAAAGATACAGGCAATGAACGTACTTGGAGTCTTTAAAAATGCAATCTCACTTGATAATACTTATGCATAATGAGAAATGATAGACTAAGCCCCGATTCTGTTTAAGAAATGTAATTGTAGTTATATGTAATTAGTAAACAACGCTGACCTTTGTAATTGTAACTGTAATAGAAATTCATTAAAAGGCATCCATAACTCAAATAATTCCATAGAAGATAAGTTACACCAAAATAATTTAAAAGCTAAATGAATTAGGGTAGTTTAGCTCAAAGTGAATAATGTGGAACAAAATTGATCAAGGTAGAATAATTGGGATCATAAAAGAAAGACTTTGATGGTTATAATTGAACGTGGATCTTTGTTTTGAAATTCTAAGATGGACAATCAAGGTTTAAGGGAAATTAGGGTGGTGGCAGGTTCAAATAACTTTAAACACACCAATTTGGACCAATAAACACTGATCTTGAGTTATTAATCTCTCCACTTCTCCAATTTCTTTGCACATGCCATACAACTTAGTTTTCCAAATCAAATAAGCTTCTAAGTATAATCAAAGTTGTTACTGATTCAAGATCCACCTTAGAAAGTTCATAACCTTCTACCTTGACCTCAAATGATGACCTAAAACCCCAATAGGAAAAGCTTAAGAAGTCCCTCAAAACATTCATTCATAGTACAAAATAGAATTCCCTCAATATGGTTCCTAAAATTGGGTTAGAACACAACTGTGCACAGCTTTAGTCTATCATGTGCAGTCTTAACAAAATGGTCATAACTTTTTCCACACACTTCGGATTAAAGCTATTAGAAGGGAAATTGAAAGCTAACTCATTGATCTATCTATCCACAAAAAATCATAATTTTTAGCTCAGCCGATCATTACCAGGTTATTCACAAAGTGACCCCTGTTTTCTGCCAGTTCATAGTCACACTACTTTTGCTTTCTTATTTCTTTTCACATAAATCCCCATCTAAAATCATTCTTTAAAATCATGTAATAAAGCTTGGGTCCTTCCCATCACTGTACAAAGCCATAATACTCAATTTCACTCCAAAATCATCTTCATCAAATTTTTAATTCTTCTCTTTCTCAAATCACTCAAAACACATCCATAATCTTACCTATTTGCATAAGCGAGCAAAATAACCTCATTTAATCAATTCGAGGAAATCCCATAACTCATCCCTTTATGAAAAAATCACACCAAGTCATTTCCCAAGTTAAATGACACATTCAATATTCATTTTCCATCCAAGTATGCACAAATAACATGCTTGTTACCAAGAATAAATTAAACTATGCATAATCATCAAAACCCTATCTCATAACCAACTTAAATCCACCTTTTAATTCATCCAAACCACACTAACACCATCATAATCATTTATAAAGCTTAGGATTACCAAATCAAATATAAAACAATCCATAACCATAATTTAACTTAAGCTTGCATGAACATGATCAACCTAAAATTTTACTTGCTTTCCAACTTAACCAACCATCAAAACACTTAACATAGAAATATTACTATATTATAACTAATGCACAAAAGTATGGTAATAAGATTATTAACCTAAATAGATAATTCAAAATTAAAAACCCCAATTATTGCAGGAGAGGGAGAGACTGGCAGTGGCGAGGCCGCAAGGGACAGAGGGAGAGTGTTTGGGTGTTTGAGGTTTGATAGTTTGGCACTTCCCCCACCACAAAAATCCCCCTAACTTTAACTTATTTTCAGTCCCTATCTGATTCCCGATCCACCCAGTCCTAGCCCGGACCAGGCTGAAGACCGAATGAGACAAAAAGTAGGATCAAAGACTAGATCGAATGGCCTCGGCCCAGTTTGGTTCGGTCCAGTCTATGGGTCGGTCAGGTTTCAGACTGTTTGATGAACACTCCTACTCAGTTGATACTTCACATCCAGAAATCAAAACAATTGCACATAGTATGATGAATAGCAGTCACATAAAATCTCTAATATTGACATATTAACAGCACATGACAAGCAATTTGTAGTTGATCCTTGATAAGACCCGAAAATAGGGGAAGGCATGCCACTTAACTCTTAACCTTTAACATCAAGGGGTCATCCAATTTAGCAATGTAAGCTCTTTTAGCATGAAAGCGAGACAATGACTGAAAACGGATAAAAGAACGCACTTAAACGAAGTTGAGCTATTATAAAACTCATTCATACGAATGAGGACATTTCTAATTTAATAAAAGTCCTTTGAAAGAGTACCTACACTTTTTCAAACCTTGGTTGATGTAGTTTAGAAACATGTAGTTTCCAGCTTCTAACAAATAAGAAAGTCACTTGTAGGGGATATGATTTACATGTTAGTGCTCTCTTTAAGTCAGTAGTATAACCCATAACTTCTTGTATGCTAGGTGCCCCCAAAGTCAACAGACTCCTACCCTGGTTAGTATAGTAGCAATAATGATTCTCGCTCAATTAAGGATTCTTATGTTTACTTCGGAGACTAAGTCCTTTATAATTAGCACTGTCTTCCTAGCCCAAAACATCTCAAATGAAATATGGTTTTCAAGCACATAAGAAAAGAGTATATTCATTAAAATGAACCTTGGCATAGCAACTATAGCTTATAGGAAAAACTAACAGCATTTGACTTTAAGAATGTTGTAAAGAATGTTACAAACTGCACTTTTCACAAAAGACAACCTTGGAATCATCTAGAAGTATTATACTTAGAGATAGGCAGACTCAATACCTGTTTTGATTTAATTCGCGAAGCAGTTTACCAAAGTTTGTTAATTAAAATGATTCCCAAAACATGTCAAGTGCAAATTTCCTGTCTAAAGGGTGAACAACTTGTCCTTTACCAAAATGACTCTAAGTGTGGTTACAGGAAGTAGTAGTAGAAGTAGTTAGGTCATAAAAGGTTCATAACATTTCAAGTTGCTCAATTTGAAAATGTATAAGTAGCTTACGTTTTACTGAACAACCTTGTCACTGTCAAGCTTTGATTATAGGAAAAATTTACAATACTTCTGGTTGTAAACAAAAGGGTTTACAAAGCAGTCTATGATCATATGAAAGCAATAATGAGTGCGGGCTTATCAAAACAATGCTTTTAAAAATTCAACCAAGCATATCTAAAGCAATTTTATCTCAAATTGAAATGCTAAAATGGTAACATTAGCCTCTTAGTTAAAGGGTCTTCTACACTTGGTTTCCAAGATTACTCAAATGGTCTACATAGCACCAAGTAACTCTACACTAATAAACTTGGGGTTAATTTAAGCCGCAAAGCATCTCTTTGGTCAAATATTACTTTGGCGGCTCCTACTAAACACTTTTAGGACAATCAAACATGAAACACTCATTTACGACCATCTGGGACAATTCAAGGAAAGTTAAGTAGGTTTTACTCAATTCATGCTTATAGATCACGAGGTCATATAACTTGAGGTTCATAATTCAACTTGGCAGTCCTAGGACGACCAGGGCCTTAGCAGCTCAACAGATTGGAAGCATTGACTTGGCACATACATGACCTATACAGGCCAACAAAAAGGGGTAAGGCTGAGCAGAGGCAGCAACTGCACTGTTCACAAAACCAGCTCACCACTGAACTATTCCGCTGAACTAACCAGCCCACTTCTATTTTCAACCCTCTTCTTACTAGCACATACCTAAAGAGAGAGGCCAAGTAATAATAGGGAATGCTTCTTATAGAAATCCCAAAGGGTCAGACTAACAAGTAGACAACACCCCTGTACCATTGGGGTTAGGATGTTAGTGATTTCTAAAATTTTGAAATCAAACGGTCAGATTTAGCCATAACTCAGGCTTACAAACTTACATTTGGTACTTGCAATAATGGAACATGAAGGACACATCCAACAAAGGTCAAGGCCCACATGTCGAAGACCCCAACTATACGGGCCAAACGTTCAAAGTTCACAAATTGTGAAATTAACAAAAACAAGGAAATGAAAGGTAGAACTTGACTAATTACACACCCAAAGCACCGGGTTTACATCCCCAAAAAAATTCAACTATAACAACTACTAAATGAGTATTTACTCAGATGGTTGGCTCAAACGGCCCTTTACAGTGAGTGCTAGACAACATGTAATACATGACTCAAGAATTGGATTCACAAATGCCCAAAAGACTTGTGAATACATCACAATACATCACTAAACTCACAAATCTAAGTATACATACATATAATTTCCTTAACAACTATTGACCAGGTAAGAGTAATCAACTCAATGAACCAACAACTTTCACATCCTTTTCTGGAACCTAGGGAGAAGGAAAAGAGAGAGGGGGCAACTTACCATACGCTCAGTGGATACTTCACATCATAAAAATCAAAATAGTTGTATATAATATGATAAATAGCAATCATACAAAATCTCTACTTAATATTGACATATTAAGCTATAAACACAAATTTCTAGTCTAAAATTAAATAAGATAAGAAATATCGACAAATATAATTTGTATAGATTTCAAAAAATATGGTTACAATCTTTGTATATTTGTTACAAGAATAGCAAATATATGATTCCTCTATTTGATCTCCGATTTGCTCTTGAAAGAAGGCCAATTGTCTTGAATGTTAATCAAGTTGCCTAGTTTGACTTGTTTAAATGAATTTGAATGAATTTGATCTTCAAAGAGGCCCTAAGAGGCTTAATCTTGATTAAGATAAGTTCTCTTTGATCTTCAAAAGTAGACAACACGTGTGAGGCGATTGTTATCTCTTTCTAAAGAAAGGTTGCTTAAGAGTTCAAGTCTTCATAATGCCTTGGGAGCGATCGAGTTTTTCACACACCCTGCGTAGAAGGGAGTACCACTGCGTTTATGAGGAAAGAATCCCCTCTCACACTAGGGTTTATGTCTTATTTGCCTTCTTGGGCCTTTGACTGGGCATTTGACTTAGCAGTCTATTTAATTGGTGACTTAGTAGTCAGTTTGACCATTGACTTGATAGTCATTTGGGCTATAACATAGAAATTGATTTGGTCCAATTCAATTAAATAGATTAAATTGATTAAATGGGATCACCCCAAAATAATTAATTTGGATATTTATTTTGATGTGGCACATACTATAAGAATTTTAGCACCTACAAATTGCCTACTCTAGAGTTGCCGCATAAATGACTCTGAATTGTTAGATGTGGCTAAGTCTCGAACTAGTAAGTAAGTGGCAGCATATTTGTGACTTGACTTGCTGTACTAGATTTATTGAGATCTATTTCTTGACTTGACAAGTTTTTTTTCTTTTTGGTTGAACAATCCAATTCTTGAAATTTCAGCTTTGGTGACCAGTTTAAGTATGTTAATGTATTCAATTGACATAGTTGAATTGAACATGGCTTAATCAACATATGAAAATTTGCATGCCTTCTCCTTTTGTGCAAAGAAGTCTTTTTCTTAGATGTTAAGGTTTTTTTTATGCGTGTTAGAAACCCTAACGATATCATTTTATAAGTCAAGGTCAAATATGGACGTAATTAGGAGACTTAAGTTAACGTGATTTTGTTAGTACATTTTGCGGAAATCTTTCCGTCACTCTTGCCTTTTGATTGAGACTAATCAAATTGAGATCATAAATTTTATATAAAAGCAGAGGTGTGCTATGTTGTCGCCCTATGAACTACAAACCATGTCGCCACCCAATAGATTTAACTTTCTCAATGGAGCAATGCACTTGCATACACTGCCCTAAGGTAGTGAGCCTTCAAGTTCCTTTGGCTTCTGCTCATTGTTAACACGTTGCCCTGGATTCTTCATGGTCTTTTCTAGAGTGAACATCACATCTAGCAATAGCCTAGTGCCATTGGTCTGCTACCATTATTCATCAACAAATCACAATTTCAATTTGCTTTGTCCCATTATCATCATCAAAAATCACACTTGATGCTGCCCTCCTCTAATTAGTTCAAATGTATTCCTTCAAATGATGAATCATCACCCTAGGCTTATTATAGTTGATTTTTGTTTTTTTAGATGATGCCTAGATGTGGCAACTTATACAACTTGATTCTTCTTTTTTTTAGGTGAAGAACGCTGTCGAATTTCACAAGAATGGCGGCTTATTGAAAGAATGAAGAAGATAAATTACCCTAAGGTGTTCATGAGATCAAACATTATCAATGTGGCACTTTATTTATTTAGGATAAATATTTACATTGTAGAAACTTCTCAAAGGAACATCTACAAGTGTTATGCCCCTTTTTCTCCATATCATCCCCATCTTATGCCTTTAACTAACAAGAGTCTGATAAATTACTTTGAGGCAATTGGAGATTTGATATTGATCATACCGTGAATCTTGATATCACCTAATTGATGCTTTCTTTTAAAAAAAAAAAAATTTTGGATCATGCTTTGCCTTAGCTTTATATGAATGGTTTTCCCCTATGTAATCAATTTATTCGACCAATTTTTTTTTTTTTGAATGGAGAGGTGGACGAATTGAAAGAAGGAGAATGACTTGAAATAAGAGGTGGACTAGCTGACTCGAAAAAAGAGGTGGCTGACTTGAAGAAGGAGGCTCCATTGCCGCTATCACTAACTCGATGGAGAATGCTATCTATAGCTGCTACCATCTTAGGGGAGGACAATGTCACTATTGTCGCCACCTTGGTAGAAGATTGTGTCCCTAACATTAAGGAGGAAGCAATGTGATACTACTGCGAACTTGAAGGAACCTTAAGAGTCTATAACACTTTGACGGCAATTGAAGGTCTATTTAGCTAACTTGAAACCTGCTTAGTGATTTGAGACTTAGAAACTTTGATAACTTAAAGGTCTTAAACTTTGAAAACTTAAAAGTCTTTAACTTTGATGACTTGGAGTTTAGAACTTTCATGATTAGTAGCTAGAAACTTGTCGACTTAGTATTCTTTAAACTTTGATGCCTTCAAAGACTTTAACTTGATGGCCTGAAAATCTTGAACTTAGATTATTTGTGAGTCTTTAACTGTGATGACTTAGGAGTCTTCAACTTTGAAGACTTGGGAATCTTTAACATCGATGACTTAGGAGTATTTAATTTGTTGGACTTAGGAGTCTTAACTTGGGGACTCGGGAGTCTCTTAGTTTGGAGACTGAAATTTTGGTGATTTGATAGTCTTGAACTTTAGACACTTTGAAGCCTTGAATTTTGGTGACTTGACAATCATAAACTTGGGAGAATTTGTAGTCATTGACTTTGACGGCTTAGAAGTCCATAAAATCAATTATTCAAGGGTGTTTGTAAGGCTGATTTGAAAGTCTTTGATGACTTGAGACTGAACAACTTTGTTTGACTTATGAGTTTGTCACTTAGATAACTTCAGAATTTTTAAACTTTAATTATTTGAGAGTTTATGTCCTTGATGACTTGAAAGTTATTGAGTTCACTTCAAAGTTTATAATTTTGTTGACTTGATAGTCTTTAGGCAACTTGGAAGTATTTGATTTTGATCACTTAGAAGTCTATGTCTTTGATGGCTTGTCCATTAGATCACTTAACAGTTCATGCTGACTAGATTGTCTAGAAGCTTGGACTTAGAAGTCTTAAGGGTGACTTGAGATTCGAAATTATTTTGTGACTTTGGAGTTTATAGGAGTTGCTTGAAAGCCTTCAACTTGACAACTTGAAAGTCTTTAGGTATATCTTGCAAGCGTAAAATTATGCTGTCTTAGGAGGATTGAACATTTGCCTTGCTAGTCTTTAAGTAACTTAGAATTTTACTCCCTGAATGCTCATTTTGGATCATCCTTCTTCCAAAGAATTTTTCATTTTGATCTTCATAGATGATAAATCAAATATTTCAGCATTTTCTTCATCTCATGTGATCTCATTCCTTTATAAGTTACATGACTTGTTCCTTGAATGCCTTGCACTTCTCTATACAATGGTTGATGATCATGTGATACCTGTAATAGTTGGAATCATTATCTTCCCATTTCTTTAGCGTGCTTTGGCTCTAGAGTTTTATAAGTCCTTTCTTAAGAATCTTATCAAGAATTTCTGGTGCATCATATTCAAAATAAGGACATTCCTTCCCTTTGGAGTCCTTGAGCATAGAGCTTCCATTTCTTAACAATGCCATTGATTCATCATCGCTGGGTCATCTTTCATAGTAGTTAATTGTGAGCTTCATATCAGGAACCTATGTTGCTAATTTTTGGAACATCCTAGGCTTATTCACTTGCAAAGAGCATAATGTGTCTTAATCCACCTCTTGAGCACACATCTCAATAGCAAAAGTCTTAAATAAGTGATCTTTACACTTGAGAGTTAGAGCACGCCAATAATTAATGTAATCAAGGACCGGATCATCATTTAGTTACCTAGTGTTTATCAATTCTACTATGATGATTATACAGTGCATGTTATAGAAGCCATTCAAGAACTCACTGTTCATTTGCCTCCAACTATCAACGGATCTAGAAGAAAGCTTTGTGTACCAATCAAATGCAATACATTTAAGAGATCACATAAATTGCTTTCAAGAGGTCACCTTTTCTGCCAACATCATTACAGGTCTCGATGGAGTACATGATAGGCTGCTTTAGGCTCCCCTTGTCCTCAATTGTTGGAACTTAGGTGGTTGATAGCTATGAGGCATATAAAGTGCATCGATCCTCTTCATGTAAGGTTTCTTATACAAGTGAGTTTTATGAGAATCCCATCCAAGATGGGCCTTTGCTGCATTAACTACGAATTTTTGAATTTGCTCAACTAACATTGAGCTTAAGGTTACGTCATTCTTCGGTTTGCATCCACTGTCAGATTCCTTGTTGTAATTGAACTCTTTATTAGAATATTCAACACCTAAGCCTTTGTTGGACCCTTCAAATGACCACTTCCCCAGGCTCTTTGTCAAATTAGCAATACGCTTGTTTTGACGCTTGATTTGAGCATTCTTTTTTTTTTCCGCTTTCCTTTGAGAATCTATCCAATGTGACTTACATTTTTGCCAGTTGTTCCTGTATGTTGAGATTTTCTATCACCAAGACTAGTATGATGATAGTGTTAGAGGATTTGACTTCATCTTGTGAGAAAAGTGAATCTCTTGGAAATGCCAGTGAAGAATCACCACTATCATAGTCATCATCCTCCTCACCAAAATGCTGAAAGATAGGATTGGTGTAGGCTTAGAATTCATCCAGTCTACAGGGTAGAATGTTTCTCATATTGAAGACATCAAGAGATTTTAATAATCATGCTAGTTGGAGCCAAACTTTTTGATTGCCTCCATAAGCAATCAAGTTGGAGTTTGATTTTTTGCATGACTGAACAGGTCGAGCCACAACTTATTGCTTTATCTTGATAGAGACAACAGCTTTGATTGTGCCCCTAGTTATCACTCCAGTACTTCAATTGCTAGATGCAATACTTGCATTTTAGAATTCTTAAGAAGTATATTCGAAGTCTTCATCTTTGAAGGTTAAAGGAAGTCATTCTTAGCAGCTATGTCTTCTTCAAAGGAGTATAGGACTTGTTTTATTGGAGAAAAGAGATGGGAGACACAGATTATCCCACTAGGCATGCCAAAATTTATAAACACAAATTTTGAGTTTAAAATCAAATAAGACAAGGAATATTGACAAATTAAATTTGTATAAATTTCAGACAATATGGGTACTATCTTTGTATATATGTTATAAGATGAGCAAATAAGTATTTTCCTCTAATTTGATCTCTATTTTGTACTCAAAAGAGGGTCGACTGGCTTAAATCTCGATCAAACTGACTTATTTGACTTTCGTTGAAAGAACTTTAATGAATTTAACCTTGAAAGATGGCCTAAAAGGCTTAATCTCAACCAAGATTGATATTCTTTAATCTTTGAAAGTACACAGCACTTGCGTGAGGTGGTTGTTGTCTCCTTCTAAAGAAAGGTTGCTTGAGAGTTTAAGTTTTCAGATCGACATGGGAGTGAATGAGTTTTTTCCGCCCCTGAGTAGGAGGGAGTTGTACACCATTTGTAGGGAAAGTATCCCCTCTCCCTAGGGTTTGCATCTTATTTGTTTTCTTGAACCATTGACCGAGCCTTTTGACTTAGCAGTCTATTTAATTGGTGACTTAGTAGTAAGTTTGACTATTGACTTGACAGTAATTTAGGCGGTAGCTTAGAAGTCGATTTGGCCCAGTTCGTTTAAATATATTAAATAAATTAAATGAAGTCCCCCCAAAATAATTAATTTGAATTTATTTATTTTGATGTTGCATATGTTATAAAAATTTTACTGCCTAAAAATGGCCCTTTTGAGAGTTGACTGCATAAACGACTCTATGGTGTTAGATGCAGTTGAGTCTCGAACTTATAAGTAAATGGCAACATATTTGCGATTTGAATTGTTGTATTACTGAGATCTATTTCTTAACTTGACAAGGATTTTTTTGGTCGTGCAATCTAATTTCTTAGACCTTAAGCTTTTTCGACCAGTTTGAGTATATCTGTGTATCTAATTGGCATAGTTGAATTAAATTTGAATTAGTCGACATATGAAAATTTGCATGCCTTCTCCTTTAAGCAAAGCAGCCTTTTTGGGGGGGGGGCACCAACTGTGTGATTTTATAATTCAAGGTCGAATATGGACTTAATTGGGTAACTCAAGTGAACACGATTTTTTTTAGTACATTTTATGGAAATCTTTCTATCACTCTTGCCTTTTGATTTGGACTAAGCAAATTGAGTTCACTGATTTTATACTAAAATAGAGCTGTGCTAGGGTATTGCCTAACGAGCTACGAGTCGTGTTGTCACCTAATTGATTTAGCCTTCTCAATGGAGCAATAAAACTTAATTGCATGCACCACCCTGGCGTCGTAAACCTTCAAGTTCCTTGGCCTTCGCTCACTGTTAACATATTGTCAGGATTCGACTTGATCTTCTCGGGAGTGAAGATCACATCTAGCAATAGCCTAACGCCATTGGCCTTCTGCTATTATTCACCACGGAATCACACTTTCAATTTGCTTTGTCTCATTATCATCATCAAAAATCACCCCTAGTACTACGCTCGTTGAATTACTTTGAAAGCGTTATTTCCAATGAGGAATCATAATGAATCACCCAGGCTTATTACAGTTGATTTCTATTTTTTTAAATGATGCCCAGATGTGACAAATTGTGCAGCTTGATTTCTCTTTTTTTTTAAAGGAAGAACACTGCAAAATTTCACAACAAGGGCGACCTATTGAACGAATGAAGAAGACAAATTACCCTAAGGTGTTCGTGTGATATCAATGTGGTACTTTATTTATTTGGGATAAAGATTTTCATTGTAGAAGCTTCTCGAAGGAACATTTACAAGTGTTGTGCCCCTTTTTCCTCCATCGCACTCCCCGTTTTACTCTATCAAGTTACAAGTGTATGTCAAATGTTTTGATGCGATTGAAGATTTGATGTTGATCACGCCGTGAATCTTGATATCACAAAATTGAAGCTTTCTTTTTTTAAAAAAAAAATTGAATATTGGATCATGCTTTTGCATGGCTTTATGTGAATGGTTTCCCGTTGTGTAATCAATTTATTTCACCCTTGTGTATTTGTTTTTATTTTTTGAATGGCTATAAAATTGATTTTTGTAGGAAGCATGCTTGCAACTTATCACCTATGTTGATTTTTTTGACTAGTGTGTCATTGGGAAATCCCATAAAAAAGAATAAAGGCACCCTCTAAGTTCCTTTGAATTGTGTAACCGTTGGATGGCTCACCCTCATTGGGTCCATGTTTAGTGACTTTCTCTACTGTGGTCACCCTTCGATGGCTTGCCCTGCATGGGTCTTCCTCGGGCAACTCTATCTAATGTTCTCACCTTTAGATGGCTTGCGCGCATGGGTCAACATTGGGTAACTCCATTGAATGCTCTTATCCTTGGATGGCTTGCTTACATGGGTCCACCTTGGATGACTCTATCAAATGCTCTCAACCCTAGATCGCTTCCCACATGGATACGCCTTGCCCTAATGTTCCCACCCTTAGTTGCTTGCCCACATGGGTTCATCTTGGGTGACTTTGTCGAATGGTCTCAACTTTAGCTGCTTGCTCACATGGTTCTACCTTGGGTGACTTTCTCTAATTTTCCCACCCTTGGCTGCTTGCCCGTATGGGTCTGCCTTGGGCAACTTTCTTGAATATGAAGATGGAGGTCACGTCGTCATTGCCACCAACATGAACGAGAACACCCTGTGATTTGAAAGTGAAAGTTGTTGACTTAAAGAGAACTAATATGTTGTCGTCCCCCCAAATTTGAAGGAAGATTATGTCACCAACACGAACGAGTAGGCTTAAATCGTTGTTGATGCTTACTGGAAAGAATAGGTGGATGACTTAAAGGAAGAGGCTCTATTGCTGCGATCACCAACTTGAAGGAGAATCCTATGTGCCACTGCTAGCATCTTAGGGGAGGATAATGTCACCATCAACATGAAGGAGGAGGCTATGTTTATGTTACGACCATCTTGGAGGAAGCCAGCATCGCCAACATGAAGGAGGAGGTAATTCACTACTGCTGCAAACTTGGAGAAAACCCTAAGAGTCTGTAGTGCTTTGATGATAATTTATGGTCTACTTAGCTGAGTTGAAACCCTATATAGTGATTTAAGACTCAACAACTTTGATAACTTAAAAGTCTTAAACTTTGAAAACTTGAAAGTCTTTAACTTTGATAACTTTAAGTTTAGAACTTTCATGTTTAGGGTCAAGAACTTTGACGGCTAGGTATTCTTTTAACTTTGATCTCTTGGGAGACAACTTTGATGACCTGAAAATCTTAAACTTTGATGATTTGTGATTCTTTAACTTTGATGACTTATGAGTCTTTAACTTTGAAGACTTAGGAGTCTTCAACTTCAAGGACTTGGGAATCTTTAACTTAGGGGACTTCTAGTCTTAACTATAGAGACTTAGGAGTCTTAACTTGGGAGACTCGGGAGTCTTTCAGTTTGAAGACTAAAATTTTGGTAACTTGATGGTCTTGAACTTTAAACACTTTGAGCCTTGAACATGATGGTCCCAAACTTTGGAGACTTTGGAGTGTTTGACTTTGAAGACATAAGAGTTAATAAGAGCAATAATTTGAGGCTCCGTAAGGTTGAATTGAAATTATTTGATGGCTTAAGAATCAACAACTTTGTTTGACTTGTGAGTCTATCACTCAGATGACTTGAGAATTTTTAAAATTTAATTATTTGAGAGTTTTTTCCTTGATGATTTGAGAGCTTACCATCTTGATGACTTAGCTAAGAGTCATTGAGTTCACTTCAAAGCTTGTAATTTTGTTGACTTGATAGTTTTCAGGCAACTTAGCAGTCTTTGATTTTGAACACTTGGAAGTCTATGACTTTGATGGCTAGAGAATCCATTAGGTAACTTGAAATTTTTACTAACTTGAGAGTCTAGAAGCTTAGACTTGGAAGTCTTAACGGTGAATTGAGAGTTCAAATTATTTTGTGACTGAGGAGTCTTTAGCATTGGCTTGAACGTCTCTAACTTGAAAGTCTTTAGGTATATGTTTTACAAGCATACAATTGCATTCACTTAGGAGTATTGAACATTTGACTTAATATTCTTCAAGTAAATTGGAAGTTTGCTCCCTAAAAGCTCATTTCGGTCGTGGTTATTCTAAAGAAATTTCCAATATGATTTTGATAGACGATTAATCAAATTCTTCGACATCTTTTCATCTAATGTGATCTCTCCTTCTTTGCAAGTTGCATGACTTGTTCCTTAAATGTCTTATACTTCTCTATAGGGTGGTTGTTGATCCTATAATATGTGGTACAGGAATTCAAAAATTAGACTTACATTTTCCCAAAATACTTCTAAATATATCACCTTATATCATTAAACTCATGAATCTACATATACATGTGTACAGTTCCCTTGACACCTATTAAGCATGTAGCTGAGAGAAATCAACACAATGAATCTGTAACTCCCATATATCTTTTCAAGAACCTAGGGAAAAAGGAAAAGAGAGGAGAGGTGAGCTACCATACGCTCAGTGGATAGTATGCAATCCTAGAAACCAAAATACTTACAATACAATAAGTAGCAGACACACATAAATTTTTTGTTAATAGTGGTGTATTAAGCAAGCACAACAATTCTATTTTGCTCTCCTATTTGGAAACTTGCATCCATTCTGTGATGATGCATGGGTTTAAACTTATGAGTATGTGTTCCTATGTGTGATTGGATCCCATTTGTGAGTGTATGCATGCCGCGATATGTATATCATGGAATTTGTTAATGACGAACCATTAGAAAATGGATTAGAGCTTACTTTTCATTGTTTGGAAGCCCCACTTGATGGTACCTTCCTCCTGTAAATTCTAAATTCCTCAAGGAAATTAAATGAGATTTTCATATATATGCATGTAAATTTGTGTGACAGTGGTGGAGTCATACTAATCATTGTATAAGTGTTGTCCCCAGCATCCCAGATTGTTGTCATTGTGTCTATATTTTACTATTTTTTTATGCATTGTTGGTGCCACTTACATGATGTATTTTTTTCTTTTACTCCTATGGGATGCCATTCTTGTTATGGGTGGGTAAGATATCGATTAGATTTAGCCCCAAGACACCTAGGAAACAAATGAGAGAAGAAGAGGTGTTACATTGGTGTAGCCAACTAAGAGTAAATTTCCACAATTTGTAATTAATTGCAACTGTTCAAAAGTCATTTTGAATCATATAACATACTACTTTTAATTAAATACAAGATACAAAAAATATAACAAAATGATAAATATCTTGTTAACACTACAAGAAAATTTGGTTTTTGTGGCAACAAGATTTGCCACAATATGTTGATATTTTGCTACAAAAAGTCTTTTGTGGCAACTTAGAAAATTGCGACAAAGTTGCCACAGATAGTCCGTTACAAAAGGCGTTTGTGGCAAATTTAGTTTCGCTACGAATTATGTAGCTTCAGTGGTAAATTTTCAATTGCCACAAATTGAAATTTACTACAAAAGCATATAATTTGTACCAAGCTCCATTTGCTACTAAAGCCATGTTTGCTACAAGAAGGTGATATTTGTAGCAAAATATAATTGCCACGAACTATATTTTGGCAGATATTTGAATACATTTTGTGGCAGTTCACTTTTGCTACTAAACTTATCTTAAAAAGTGATAAACTTTGATTGCATTTGTTTTTTTGTTATTATATATTGTAATATTGTTTACCGTTTGTAAATAATAATTGTTTGTGGACATTCTCATAAATACATACATGTAATAATAAATTAATTGAAATGAAATGCAATCGTACTTGAAATGAAATTGCATTAAATATAATCATCATATGATGTTTGCGGCAATAGTAACTAATAAAATTATGATAACCGTATATGCTTAGTTCATAATTCTAAAATGATAGTTATTGTAAATATATGAAACTTATTGTACTCTAACTTGTATGAACCTATGCACTTGACGAAGAACCTAGTCTTTCCTCTAGAGCACGTAGACGAGCATCATAAGACTCATGAATGCCTTTTAGTTGTTCTTAAACCTGCCTATTAACTTCAGCATCAATCCTATCTTCAATTGCGTCCTCATTGATACCTTGGTTTTGACAACTCGTAAAAGCTAACACCCCTTGACGCATGCCTCTTTGATGATGTGATCCTTTCCTATGCTTGAGGACACGAGTAAAAGCCTCTTGGGGTGTAAGGTTATCAACCCCATACTTCTCAAGCTCTTTTTGGTGCACTACTTGGAGGTCTTCACATGCTTTCTCTGCATGCTCATCTGACCAAGTTCCGTCTTTCTTTTGTCTTTAAATTTTCCATAATCGCAAGTAGCACGGCTCTTCATCCTCTTCTGCTTCTGGTTGAGAGTCCTCAGGTAAGAGGTCGTCCAATCCATCAGTTGGTTTCTGCAACTAAAATCATTTAAAAAGACCTTATGTAGAGTGCAATTACATCCAACAATAAGCAAGTCAAAAATTGGTTTTAAAAAAAGTTTCAGAAAAAACCAAGTCCACAATTCAGTACCAAGTATATATAAGCTTAAGTTACCATCTCATAGAAGGTGCTAGTAATTGATTTTGTGCTGACCTTTGCAAGCATTTTCTGATATGTTTGATTTTTAGTGTTTGTCTCACTTCAACGCTATAAGAAATAGGAAAAACCATAAGGTTTAAAAGATTAGAAACTGAATTTAGTATCATTTCAGGATTATGGTCAATGGACATATTCAAGTGATGTAATAGAAAAGAATATTGAACTTACCTTGAACTTGTCACTGTCCCAATAATTTACTAACCATTTCCATTGATCAGGGTCCACTTCTTTGGGCGGATTATCCTGATGATCAGCCATTGTTGTATAGTTAGTGTATGCTTTTTGCTTCAAATCATACCGCCACTTTCTATACCAAACCTTGCAACGACGCTCTATGGCATTATCGACATGACAACCTTGGGGCAATTTAAACATTTCCTACATGCAATTCAAATTATTAATGATGAAACTATTTAAAAAACATAACTGGACAGGACAAAGTTAGTCTTGAGTGAAAACCTTTAACTTCATAAAATACTTCCTTTTTTTTTCCGGTTGTATGTCATCCCACTTTTCCACATCCAAGGGCATCAATTGCTTCATTAAATAGCTTGCCTCGCTAATGAATTGGGTGTTGTTGGTGCCAACAATACGCTTGAGTTCTGGGGGGATTTCGATCTCTGATTTTGCTGGATGTGCATCCCTTTTCCTTTTCCAGTATAAGCACTTTGTTTTGCCACGTCTGGGCAAGGAAGCTAAGAAAATTAACGAAACAAACATGGTTAAAAAAAGAGCACCTCTCAAATAATTCAAAAAAATAAAATAATGTCAAATGAAACAATATTGAGAAGCTTGCACCAAAAATAATAATGCCCAATGAAATTAACCTTAAGAAGCATTGGAAGTAGCTTGCACCAAAAACAAGAAACAAAAAACAAAAGCCAAAAAAAATAGTTTGCCCGACCTTCTTGATTAGATGACCCAATCTGATTTTCGTCCTCAATGTTGTGGTTCATAGGTGTATCCAGCATTCTATCTACATTTACAAGTTCAACCACAAGAGCTCATTTATAACAATTATAAAAGAATCTCCAGACTCGAAAATATCATTACACTTAGCAAATAGATGAGATTATATATTGTGCACTCTTACTGGATAACTCTCTTTCCACATCATGGGAAAGATTTGTATGCTCTTCTCTAGGCATTTCATTTGACTCATGAACTAGAAGTAACAGTATCAAATATTAGTATATAAAAAGACACTGTAGGAATAATACTACTGGAAAGAATCATACAACCATGTGCAGAAGTTTGATCTTGTCCTTATCCTTTGTTGTTGTAATGTACTCCTGCATGAAGTGCTTCTTTGATTAACGCGGTAGACATCATCTAATTGAGCTTGAACTCTTTTACCTAGACAAAATGAAGCAATACAAAAATAATCTATTGCGTGACAATGTCAACTATATTAACCCTTAATACAACCAATTAGCATTTTTCTTAAATTCTGGGGCGAAATGGGTAGAGTTTTACCTAAAAACTTACCATTTTCCCAGCTTAAAGCCTTACGTTAAATCCCTATATCGATTAAAAATATAAAAGACACCAATAAGCTCAACGGCTACATGCCGGAGACCACAGCTCATAACTGGCTTTCTCATCACGTTGATTCCATAACGGGGTAACCTAAACAAGCAAATAAGATGCATTAGTACCTAAATTAATTGGATATGTTGGACTTACAATGTTTTACTTACTCTCTCTTCAAACCACTCCATAAAAGTGAGCAATGTAGTAAGACTTTCATACTCCCTATAAACAAATACAAAAACCGAAATTATGGTTATGAAGATTTTTGGTAGGTTCAAAATATTGGAAGTTATAATAAAAATTTCTTGCTCAATAAAAGGTTGTACTTCATCACAATTTCTTAACATATAAAGATGAGCACGCTTCTAGTCTTCATGGGAAAGAACCTTGATAGTTCCTTGACCCAGTGGATTTCCCATCCTCATGAAAATTGTTAATCCCTTATCTTGTCTGTATCGATCGTCTTCATTCCTTTCTAGACGATTAAATCTAGTCTCAGCTCTATGTAAATACCTTGAACAAAAGGTTAAACACTCATCTGCTATATAAGCTTCAGCAATTGACCCCTCTGGATGAGCTTTATTACGCACAAATTCTTTTAATGTGTGCATGATCCTAACCATCAACCATAGCATAAAATAAGTGCAGTGCGTAATACTTTATAATGTCTTATGTTTTTTTTTAAAACAAAAACACAAGAAAGAAATCTATAGTACCTTTCAAATGGGTACATCCAATGGTACTGAACGAGTCCAGCAAGCTTTGCTTCGGTAGCCAAGTGGATCATTAAGTGCACCATGACGTCAAAAAAAGAGGGAACAAAAACACGTTCTAGCTTGCAAAGCGTAATTGCAATGTTCTTTTCTAGTCTCTCCAAAACATCAACCTTTAATGCCTTTGAGCATAATTGTTTAAAGAATAATGACAACTCAACAAGCGGTTCATACACATCCTTATCTAATTTTCCACGAAAGGCAAGTTCTAGCAAATCTTGCATAAAGACGTGATAATCATGACTCTTGAGTGACCCTATTATTTTTCCCTCATTGACATTAACACATCATCCTATATTGGATGAATACCCATCTGGCACCTTTAAATCTGCTAAGAATTTACACACATCATCTCTTCTTTCACTCAAACTTAATGTAAACGATGCTTTGGGAATCTCATATTTGTCACCAACCTTCTTTGGGTGCAAGCTCTTTCTGATTCCCAATTGCACCAAGTCTAAGCGGCTCTTCAAATTATCCTTGGTCTTTCCTGGTATATTCATGAGGGTTCCTAGTATACTTTCACAAATGTTCTTCTCAATATGCATAACATCTAAGTTATGACGAATCAAGTTCTTCCTCCAATAAGGAAATTCAAAGAAGATACTTTTCTTCTCCCAGTTGTAAATCAACTTTGGTTTTGTTCGCTTCCTTTTACCCGCAACCTTGCCAAATTGAATATTTTCAAAATTGCCAATCTACTCAAGAACGTCATCACTAGATAACAATTTAGGAGGAGGATCTATCTCTATTGTGTTATCAAAAGCTTTTTTGTCAAATCTCCACCTATGATCAGCTTCCAAGAATCTACGATGACCCATGTAGCATTGTTTACTCCAATGAGGCAAGTAACATGACCATGTATCTTTTTTACAAACCGGGCAAGTAAGACGTCCTTTTACACTCCATCCAGACAAATTACCATATGCAGGAAAATCATTAATTGTCCACAACAAAGCCACACACAAATTAAAATATTCAGCTTTAAATGCACCATACGTATTTACCCCATCCCACAAAGTCTTCAGTTCATCAATTAGTGGTTGTAGATACACATCAATATCAGTTCCAGGAGCAGTTTTACCAAGGATGATCATGTTTAAAAATGTATATGGCTTTTTCATACACATCCAAGGTGGTAAATTGTAAGGAACCAAAAAAACAGGCCAAATGCTATAGGTTGAATTTATATTTGAATATGGAGTAAACCCATCACTACATAAACCCAACCTCACATTGCGCGGATCTTTTGCAAAATCAGCATACGATGCATCAAATGATTTCCAAGCCTGTGCATCTGCAGGATGCCTTAATATCCCATCATCTCGACGTTTATCCTTATGCCACCGCATGTGAGAAGCTGTTTTGGCTAACACAAATAATCTTTGGAGTCTTGGTACAAAAGGAAAATAGCGTAATATCGTATAAGGAATGTTTTTCCTCTGTCCCTTTTTATCACTTTCATCATCACTATCATCAGCCTCTTCTCTCTTGTCCTTCCACCTTGGATGAGCGCATTTACGACATTTGTCTGCATGCTCATGCTCCTTCCAATAAAGTATACAATCATTCTTACAAGCCTCAATTTTCACATAACTCAAGCCAAGGTCACGAGCATACTTTTTTGCTTTATAAGCATTCTTTGGGAATGTATCGTCAAAATCAAACGCTTTCTTCAAAAGTTCAAGTATCATTGTGAGAGACTTATCACTCCAACCACATAAACACTTTATATGGAGAAGATGTACCACAAACTCTAACTTTGAGAATTTCTCACATCTTGGAAATAACTCTTTCTCAGCATTTCTAACTAATCTAGCAAATTTCTGAAGTACTTCAGGGGACTCACTAATTTCAGGACCGTCTAACCTTTCAAACTCATCCATTATGTGAAATGCTCTGGCATTTGTTATGTCATTTACCATGGCAAATGTTTCATCTACATCCTCCTCACCCACTGACAACATTGAATCTTGATGCTCATCTCCATCACTTCTATCCTTTTGACTTGCATCAATGGGCTCTTCATGATTAGATTTCTCCTCATGAAACTCCCATGGATTATAACTCCTTACTATCCCATCACTGAGCAAATGAAGGATAACTGTTTTTCTATTTTGGTAACTATAGTTGTCATAATTGACACATGGGCATCTTATTTTCCCAGATTCAGCCACATTAGCAAAAGCAAACTCAAGGAACTATTTTACCCCATTTATATATTCTGGCTTCTTCCTATAGTTAAACGTCTTCCAGTTCATCCAAGTACAATCCTTATTCATTTCTATCAATTATAATATAAACTGATTACTTTTCCACATAAAGATTTTGTGTCATTCATATTTGAACCGAAAGAGAGTGCTAATTTGGCAAAAATACAAACTAAACTCAACCACATACAAAGATTAACAAAAATTGGTACTTTGATAATATAAAACAATAACTTTTAGCTTTACTTTTTCATTCGCTTCTGGATTACATAAGTTCATTTTATGCAAACAAATGGAATGGCATGAATTTTTGAAAATATTCATGAATTGTTATTTATAATATTAAAATATAACACATGTCAATCAGCATAACTGTTAAATATTTCGAAAATTATTAATAAACTCAACTTAGATTTTAATTATATATGTCTTTATGTCCTTCTTCTCATGTATTACACAAATATTTAAACATGATTATTAATGTGATCATAGTTCACTTGTGATGAAATTAATTGTCTGTAAATTATTTTCAAATTATCAAATAAACTGTGAGTTCTACTGATAACATGAAAAGGCATAATGATATGACTAATTCTATTTCACAGATGGAGATAGGCTATCGGCTTGTGATGCATACAAGCAACAAGCAAATGCATACTAAAACTCAACCTCTGCCTCAACCTCAGCCTCAACCTCAACCCCAAGCAATTCATCAAAAAAACACGTACCCATTGGACACCCACGAAAGAATGCAAACGAAGTTTAACACCCTTAGACTCATCGGCATAGTTTCAGCTTTTGTTTTCGTTAATGTTTTTTAATGTACTAGATAAGTTAGCCCTTGAAACTAGCCTTCCCGCTTAAGGTTGTTGTCATCATTGTTGTACAATGGGACCAACCAAAGTAAAATAAGAACTTTATAATGACACATGTAAGCATTAATAAGATTATCTTCAAATCACGATATCTATTCATAATAGGAGAGCGAACTGTAAATTACAGAGCAAGTCTAAAAATACCCAAAGTCCATAAGCCAGAGAATCTAATATAATAGTATATTACAGAGCAAGTCTAAAAATGTTACAGTAGTCCTTGATTTTTTTGACTTTTCCCTAAATGTTACAGTATTCTATAGGCATTAAGCTTCACTGCATTGCATATTGATCAATATTTCTCAGCTACTGACTTTCCTAGCAAACAAGGCAGAAAGATCTTCCTATTGGGATGTTGTTGAGTCCAACTATGGTCGAATGGGATACGAGTTGGGGACAAATTTATACAGCCTTACCACAAAATAAAATTATACAGGGACAGTTGCAAATAGAAACCATACTTGATCACCTTTTCCTTCTGTTCACTAAAATACCAATTCTGGATTTAATGCCCTGTAGTTCTTGATCTCCAACTCTTCCCCAAACCCCACTAATCAACAGCGGGCCTCTGAGCCCATCTGATGAGACATTCACATTCAAACAGTTTGCCTCAGAGGAATCAAAATTCTCTATCTCTCTTATTTTTCCAATGCTAGAGTTGTTCAAGGTCTCGATATGCATCCATATACGCGAATTTGCACAAATTAGGTATAGGGCTACAATATTCAAGTTAACGGCAACTCCACATGCATCAATATAGCCGAATTACACAAATTAGGCAAACTACATGTTAGGAAATAAATAATTGTATAGATTTTATTATTTGTTATTATTTGTGTTTCCTATTTCTATGTAACTAGAATTGTCATGTTTCCTTATTATTGTATGGCTAGGAGTCTTAGGCGGCAAGCTGATCAAACCCTTGGTGTATATAATATTGCATGTACACAGCAGAATGGAAGAGAAAGAGGAATTGTCTATATACAAATTTATTCAATCATATCTCTCCTCTTTTATTTCATGGTATCAGAGCAAGGTTATCAAAATTATCAAGTTCATATTTTTCAATCATGAGTGGAGGAGGAAAGAAGAGGTTTGTGATTGAATCTCATTCACCATATTATTTACACCCGTCGGAAGGACCCGGGGTGTTGATAACAGCTGTAATTTTTGATGGCAAGAACTTTGATTTATGGGAAAGAGCTGTAAGAACAGCTCTAATAGCGAAGAACAAGCTGGGGTTCATCGATGGAACCCTGACACGTCCAGCAGAGACAAGCGACGTGGATTTTTCAGAAGTTAATGCATGGGATATGGCGAATTCCATGCTATGTTCATGGCTTCTCAATATTATTGATCCGAAGCTACGTATGAGTGTGGCATATTCAGAAACAGCGTATGCTATGTGGAATGATTTGAAAAGGAGATATTCGGTGACAAACGCACCAAAAATACACCAACTGAAGGCCGCAATAGCAGATTGTAAGCAAGGGAATCTTGACGTTGGAGAGTTCTATTCAAAGCTAACAAATTTATGGAATGAACTAAACAATCATGTGAAGGTTCCATTCTGTACATGTAAGAACTGTGAGTGTGGAGTGTCAAAAAAAATTGTTGCTATGTATGAGGAAGAGAAATCTCATCAATTTCTGATGGGATTAAACGATGATCTATATTCTCAAGTGAGGGGTCAAATTCTCACTCAAGATCCGCTCCCCCCTCTTGGTAAGATTTTCAATATAATATTGCAGGAAGAAAATCATAAAAAGATGATGGTTCAACGTGAGAGTAGACCCGAGACTGCCGCCGCTTTCGCTGTCAACAACGTGCCCAGAACAACACAATTTCAAGTTGGAAGACCAATATGTAAACATTGTGGGAAGATAGGCCATGAAGAAGGTAGCTGTTTTGAGTTGATTGGCTACCCGGATGGATGGGTGGCTCGAAGAAGCAGTCGAGGACGCGGCAGAGGGGGACGCGGAGGTCGCAGCACAGGAGGGCGCGGCAGAGGTACCGGAGCAGCGTACACTGTCCAGACAGCACTAGAAGAGCCCAGGCAGACAAACGCTGATGGAGGCCGTGCGACTATACCAGGAATTTCAGCTGAACAATTGCAAAAGCTACTAACTCTCATTGAGACCCCGAAAGCTGGTAATGAGAAGTTATCAGGTAAAAGTGAATGGCTATTAGACAGTGGAGCTTCGTATCATATGACTGGAGAGTTGAGCAAGTTAACACAAACGTATGATGGTCATCCGATTATAGTCAACATGCCCAACGGTCAATATAGCGTAGCCACTAAACGTGGCCTGGTTCAACTCAACTCCACTGTTATCCTTCATGACGTTTTATACGTACCTGATTTAAATTGCAATTTAATTTCTATTGCGCAGCTTATAAATGAGTTATTTTGCACAGTAACTTTCACTCACAAATTATGCGTTATACAGGACCATTCTACGAGGAGGCCGATTGGACTGGGTGAACAAAGAAGAGGGGTCTTTTTCTTCAAGGACATCCAACCAGAGAGTATTCAAGTCAACAAGGTTACTACTTCTGAGCTATGGCATCGTAGGCTTGGACATCCGAGTCACCAAGTTATGTCCTTTTTGTCAAGTAGCATTGGAGGTCTTAATAATAAGCGTATAGATGTATGTGATGTGTGTTTTAGAGCTAAACAAACTCGTATGCCGTTCCCTATTAGCAATAATAACGCTTCAGAGTGTTTTGATTTAATACACTGTGATATTTGGGGTGCCTATCAAATTGAGTCCTTATGTGGAGCCCACTATTTCTTAGCTATTGTTGACGATGCCAGTCGTGGTACTTGGGTATTTTTGATGAAAGAAAAAAAGTGAAGCCTCTAAATTGCTTAAAAATTTCTGTCTAATGATCAAGACTCAATTTGCTCAGAGTGTTAAAGTAATAAGGAGTGATAATGGAGCCGAGTTCACTTCTGGGCTCATGAAGCAATTCTATGGAGAACAAGGTATAATACATCAAACGAGTTGTACAGACACCCCGCAACAGAATGGTAGGGTTGAACGAAAGAATCGGCATATTCTGAATGTTGCTCGGGCTCTTCGTTTCCAAGCTAATCTTCCATTAGAATTTTGGGGAGAATGTGTTTTAACAGCAGCATACCTAATTAATCGAACTCCCGCATCAACCTTGCATGGGAAGACCCCTTATGAGATACTTTTCCGAGCCAGGCCTACATATGCGCATATTAAAATTTTTGGTTCCTTGTGCTATGCTCACCGATATCAGCGACAGAAGGATAAATTTGCTGCGCATAGTAGAAGATGTATATTTGTAGGCTATCCCTTTGCTAAAAAGGGATGGAAGGTTTATGACCTCGAAACGAACGAACTATTTGTAAGCCGAGACGTTATTTTTCATGAGGACATATTTCCCTATTCTACTCAAGGAGAAAAGGAAGCCGTACGAAGGCAAAATTTGGGAAGTTCCTTTGACTTTGAAGAAAGCGGTGAGCTACTGCACATAACTCAGTACCATGATGATTCTCAGCCATCACAGTTTCGCACTAGAAGAGAACCAATGGCCCAGCCTTCTGACTCCACGAAAGACCAAAGCAGCGAAGAAAACAATATGGGTCCTGAGCTTGCTGAGGAGATTGGGGTGCCTGAGCATACTGGGCCTGCTGAGAGCAATGATAGTCACGCGGATGGTATTGAAACACCGGTTGGTGGGCCCAGCGTGTTGGTAAACAGGGGGAGTAATATGCTCCAGGCAGAAGAAAATCTAGGTAGAAATCAACGCAACAGGAAAGCACCGAGACATTTAGAAGATTATTTGTGCTATGCTGCTCGCTCAAAGGACCCCCCTTCTTCGAACCCATTACAAAAGGCCTCTTCAGGTAAACCATATCCTGTAGCTAATTATATTACTTGTGCTAAATTCTCAACTGCGCATAGAAATTATCTTGCTGCTATCACCAAAATTGTTGAGCCTAGGTATTTTCATGAGGCTGTAAAGGACATAAAGTGGAGAGAAGCTATGGCCAAGGAGATCGAAGCTCTAGAGCTGAACAAGACTTGGACAATTGAGGATCTGCCTCCTAACAAGAAACCCATAAACTGTAAATGGGTATATAAAGTTAAGTACAACTCTAATGGGACGATTGAGCGCTACAAGGCACGACTTGTGATTCGAGGAGATGAACAGATTGAGGGATTTGACTATCATGAAACCTTTGCACCAGTAGCTAAAATGGTGAGTGTTCGATGTTTCCTAGCAGTGGCTATTGCAAAAGGTTGGGAGCTTCATCAAATGGACGTGCATAATGCATTTCTGCATGGCGATTTGGACGAGGAAGTTTATATGCGACTTCCTCCAGGTTTTCGTCCATCAGGTGCTAACAAGGTTTGTAAACTCAGGAAATCACTTTATGGACTTAAACAGGCCCCGCGTCAATGGTTCGCTAAACTTTCTTCAAAATTGCTTGAATATGGTTTTGTCAAATCATATGCAGATTATTCCCTATTTACTTATCGAAAAGGTGATATATTTATGGCATTGCTAGTTTATGTGGACGATTTGGTGCTTACAGGAAACGATCCTGTAGCTTGTGCTGAGTTTAAATCTTATTTGAACAGTTGCTTTCATATTAAAGATTTGGGCCCTCTAAAATACTTCCTAGGAATTGAAGTAGCAAGAAGTCCGCATGGTTTGTTTTTGTGCCAAAGAAAGTATGCCTTGGAAATTATTGAGGAGTGCGGACTTCTTGGATCAAAGCCGGTGGCTTTTCCAATGGAAGCTAACCATAGACTCGCAGTTGATGAGAGTCCATTGATCAAGGATCCTACTCGATATAGACGTTTGGTTGGGAGGCTCATCTACCTCACCATCACGCGACCTGAGTTGTGCTATGCGGTACATATATTGTCCCAGTTCATGCAAGGACCTACCGAAGCTCATATGGAAGCTGCTCGACGTGTTCTGAGATATCTAAAAGGAAATCCAGGTCAAGGTTTGTTACTCAAGGCAGATGCAGATCTGAATGTTTTTGCTTTTTGTGATTCAGACTGGGGAGCATGTCCCCTCACTAGAAGATCCTTAACTGGCTATTTTGTTACCATTGGTGGGTCTCCTGTATCTTGGAAGACGAAGAAACAAAGTACAGTATCTAGATCATCAGCAGAAGCTGAATATCGTGCTATGGCCACTGTGACTAGTGAATTGATATGGATTAAATCTTTCCTGGGTTCTTTAGGTATCTTTCTTGCCAAGCCTATGAAGCTATACTGCGACAATCAGGCTGCATTACATATTGCTAAAAATCCTGTTTTCCATGAACGCACAAAGCATATAGAGATTGATTGTCACTTTGTTCGAGAACGTCTCCTTCTCAAAGACCTTGAAACTAGATATGTCGCATCCCGGAATCAGGTTGCAGATATTTTCACTAAACCTCTAGGCACGCAACAGTTTCAGTTTTTAAGGTCCAAGTTGGGCATTCTTAATCCTCATGCTCCAACTTGAGGGGGAGTGTTAGGAAATAAATAATTGTATAGATTTTATTATTTGTTATTATTTGTGTTTCCTATTTCTATGTAACTAGAATTGTCATGTTTCCTTATTATTGTATGGCTAGGAGTCTTAGGCGGCAAGCTGATCAAACCCTTGGTGTATATAATATTGCATGTACACAGCAGAATGGAAGGGGAAGAGGAATTGTCTATATACAAATTTATTCAATCATATCTCTCCTCTTTTATTTCACTACAGACTACAATTGTTCAATTGACAGAAGATTTAAAGGAATTAAGAGACTAACCACTGAATTGATTTAAGGTCTCTGAAAGATTTGAGGCGACTAAATGAAGACACCGCTGACGAGAAGAGATAAGAGCAGCAATCTTCAACCCACAGATGCCCAGTCTTCAATTCGTAGATGCCCAGAACACTGGACTACTTACGACGCAACCATGGAAGATGGAAAAGTAGAGAACTGAAGCAGAGAATTAAAGCAGAGATGGAGAGATACAAAGAGATGTGGAGAGATGTGGAGAGATGATCGAGAATGAATTAGGGCTCAGTCTGCACGACCAGGAAACATAATATATTTTCTTTTCCTTTTTTTAATAACATTTTGATTAAAAAGACGCCAGTGCTTTCCTTTAGTTTGGCGGGAATTTTATGGCACTTTTTTAGCTAGTTATTTGTGAAATAGAATAATGCCTTAAAATTCTGCCACATTTATCCGCTCCTAATATTTCTAAGTATATATGACGCTTTTTAAAATTGCCAAAAAAATTAGTGCCATAAACGTCCGTTTTTATTATAGTGCACCTTCACGAATCACCACCTTTGACTTCCTTTCCTTTTTTTTTTGTTGCTGATGAACGAAATTATATGTGAATGAATATATGGACGTGAGGGGGCCGTGGAGGGAAGATGTAAGGCATGCAAAATAATTATAATAGGCTAGTTTTTTTAATTCTTTAATTGGCTAATTATTGAAATATTTTGCACAAATTATCTCATTAGCATAATAAAAAGTAATTATAAATGCTATTTTAAATTCGCACACTTAATAAGTATTGAAATAGGTTCATAATTTACCCATAATTATCAAATGCGAAATTGAGAAAACTACTAAATCATATCATTTTTCTCTCCACACTTTAATTAAGTGTGGTGATACAAATGCGGGAGGATGCATTATTAATTGTAGTGAATTATACAAATACTTTCATCCAAAAAGCACGTACAATTGGAATGGAATTTAAGGAGTGAGGAAGACTCTGATAGAATAGGAGGCGTGAGCTGCATGAGAAGTCATGGAGAGAGAGAAAAAGATTTTATAGAATATAGAAAGAAAACAATTTTTACAAAAGGAAAAAAAGAAAGGAGCGAATTCTATAATTAGCAAAAAATTTCCCCCAATCGTCAATAGCATCCTGCTAATTAATTAAAAAGAAATTTATATGCCTTTTGTGGCAACCTCAAAATATTGCCACAATATTATAGTATTTTGTGGCAATATTTATTTTGCTACAAGTATTTTTAGATTTTTAAAATATTGTAGCAATTTAATATTTGTCACAAAAAAATTGCCACAAAAAAACTACTTTTCTTGTAGTGTAAAATACACTTTTAGGTGTCCTGTTGTGACTTGAAAGTTATATTATTATGATTTAAATTTATTTAAAAAATGGGGTGAATAATAGAAGGGTGTTATAATCTACATATTGCGTAAAATCATCTTTCTTTCTGTGTATGTGTTTTCACAATTAAAAAATTACACACATTGATACACTTTCATGGAAAAGGTTAAATCAATTAAGATGTCATTTTGCATCCATTAACTTAACCAACCAATTGAATATCATATATTATCATTCATATATATCTAATTGTTAAAAATTTAGTGATTTTTAATCATTTAACATACTAATTTTGGTCCAGATAATACATTTAAAAAGTATCAGATGTATCATCACCTACACAAATATGTCCAGTCAGCTCTACCGCTAAATTTAAAAAAAGATTGTCAATAAGATAAATCATCCAACACGTGTCAAACATGTGGAGCACGGTAACTGCACTGGAAAACCAAACAAGTCCAGCTCTATCAGTGCATGGGCATGACTTCGTGGCAGCAGTTCGTCACTCTCTCCTTTCTACGTGTCAACCTTCCATATTTGATACTACTCGCCACGTTCCCTCCTTCCCCTGGCCACCCTCTTCCTTTCCCACCCCACCATTCTCTCTTTCTCACTTCATTGCCTATATATAAAAACCCTTTTACCAAGGAAACCTGCAGAATAGAGCGAACAAGAAATCACACACAATCTGATCCAAGTCGATCACTGTAATTTCCATTTTCTAAGCAAAGTTAAAAAGATGTGGAGCAGCAAGCCGGAGAAGAAGGAAGAGAGGGCGGAGGAAGCGGCAAGGTACGCAGCCGATGAGCTCAAGGCGGCACGAGAGCAGAAAGAATTCTCCCAAAACCAACAGCAGCAGTTCCACCGTGAGTACCGAGCGGACGTGGATAACCTGCAGCAGCAACATAGGCCGGGGTTAATCTCGTCGGTGTTTGGAGCTATAGAGAGCACCTACGAACACGCCAAGGAGGTGGTCACCGGCAAGTCCTATGACGCTGCCGAGAAGAGTAAGGAAACTGCCGAGCCTGCTTCCGAGAACATGAGGCAGAGCCGGGATGCTGCTTCCGTGCGGTCTAAGGAGGCGGCGGATCGGGCCCGAGAAGGGCGCGATAACACCGTGGAAAGTCTGACGGAGACAAAGCATTATATGGTGGACACGGCAAAGGGGGCCAAGGATTATGTGGCCGATAAAGCTACAGCAGCGAAGGATGCGACGGTGGACAAGGCTAAAGGTGCCAAGGATTACGTGGCGGATAAGGCGATAGGGGCCAAGGATGTGACGGTGGAGAAGGCCGAGGGTGCTAAGGATTATGTGGCGGATAAGGCCACGGGGGCCAAGGATGTGACGGTGGAGAAAGCCAAGGGTGTTAAGGATTATGCGGCAGATAAGGCAACTGAGGCGAAGGACAAGACGATGGAGTACAAGGACTATGCAGCAGAGAAGACAGGAGAGGCCAAGGACAAGACGGTGGAGAAGGCAGCGGAGATGAAGGATCACATGGCTGACAAGGCAAAGGAAGGAAAAGACACGGCGGTGGGGAAGTTGGGGGAGTTGAAGGATTCGGCAGCAGATGTGGCCAGGAAGGCCATGGGTTTCTTGTCGGGGAAGAAAGAGGAGACCAAGGAGAAGGCTATTGAGACCGCAGAGCTGGCTAAGGAGAATATGGAGACCACCAAGGAGAAAACCAAGGACATGGCGGGAGCGGCCAAGGAGAAGACCATGGAAATGGAAGGAGCCGCTAAGGATAAGGTGGGGGAGACCATGGAGTCAGCGAAGGACAAGACTTGGGAGACCAAAGAGGCGGCCAAGGTGAGAATTCGGTTCTCCTCTCTTTAATTTGTCCAAAGTTTGTCTCTGGAGGTTTTGTTGCAGTGTTTTTTGTTGTAATTTTGAGTGTAGAAGATGTCCTCAGAACGTTTGAAATCTTGATCTAAATAAGATTACCTGCTTACATAAGTTACAATTTTATCCTCCTTTTGATTCTCCAAATTTGACATGGAATTTTCTCGTGTTCGTGATGCTCGAAGTAGACCTAATCTAGTCACCCAACTAGCCGCTGCTCCTAGAGCATTAATGCATAGTAATTCGGTCCAATGTACAACTCGCAATTTGTAATAGCAAATTCAATTTTGCACTCCTATGCGTGTTTAAAAGTTGTATTGTGCTTTTTGTAACCTGCATATGGGATGATCGAGTCAGATTGTTATACTATATTTGTCTCACCCCTTCTCATAATGCCATATATATATGGACGACAGCTGATACCAAAATTGGCGCCAACACAAATGATTCTGTTGTCTATCCTGTGGAAATATAGTCAGATGATTGGTTTTATTTATTTGTGAAAAATGATTCGCAGGACACATATAACAGCACGGAGGAAGAAGCAAGGAGGAAAATGGAAGAAATGAGACTGGAAAAGCTGAGGGAGAAAGGCTACAACGTCGAAGATGAGGCCGCGGAGCGAGCCCAAGCTGATCGTGAAACGGCTGCTTTAAGGTCTCCATGGTCCCCTGTTATGTGTTGTTTCTTTTCAAGAATAAAAAAATTGTTCTGTCTTTTTATTTGGGTTCTGGAATGGTTCCTAATTATCCATTGAATTCGGGGCAGGGGAAATGCTGGGCGTTCGAACATACTGGGGGCGATGGGGAGCATGGCGGATGCCCTGAGGATCAAGCTGACCACGCCAAGTGACATGGTGGATGAGACTCGAGCCGCACATGAGCGTGGTGCCAAGACCGACGAGGATAGTGGAAGGAAAGTGGTGGTGAGTGTGGAGGAGACCCTGGCTGGGGCCGGAGCTGATCTCCTTAAGGACGCTGACCAGATCACTGGCCAGAGCTTCAGTCCTAATGACGTAGGAAAGCTGGGGGGTGAAGGCATCGGTCACCGCCGGTAGAAGGCTAATATCTTACTAGTTAAAGTCTACTGTGGATGCGTTTGTTGGACTCTGCTTGCGTTTTGTAGTCGGGTTTTCAGCTCTCGCCAAAGATGGTTTCTGCTGGGGTTGAGAAGGAAATGGGTTTTGTTTCAATGGTCTCCTCCCCCCCCCCCCCCCCCCAACAAACAAAACTGTTAGCTTCGTTAAACTTCTAATATATTTTATGAATATGTTTGGATGAAAGACAAAAAGGAGCTGGTAAATAAGTATGTTTATTAAATAACATATTATGTTTATTATATGAGGTATTATAATATCTTAGAAATATTTTAGTATTCAAATTTGAATATGTGATTTTTACGATATAATATTGTAATTCAAATTTGATTATGATATTATAAGATAAAATATGTCACTTTATTAGGGATCCAAAGTTAGCAAATGTTTGACCTTTCTTAACAAAGATTTAATATTTAAATGGTTAATATTTGCCTTGCATATGGAAGGCCTACAAGAAGATTTTATGTCAGCAAAAGATATGCTAGCCATTGTAAATCAGCCAATTGGATCAACTAGCCGTTATTAGCTGGATTGTGTAATCTTCAAGGGAACTGAACTGCCATTCAAGGCCTTGAACTGAAGCTGAATTCTGGATATGCATAACGGCTACTTTCCTTCCATTTCTCCAAGCCTTACCTATAAATATGCAAGATGGTTGAGAGCTGAAGAGAGCAAGCAAGACAAGCATTTATTGGCATACTCAAACACACTCTCTTATTGTATTGATTGAGCTTTAATTTGCTATTATTCTTTGAGTTATTCAAGTAGTGTTTAGGTGGGATTATAGAGTTGAAGGATCAACTCTACTAAGCCTTGTTGAGGGTATCAACTTAGGTCTTAGAACTTAGAGTAGGTGTACTCTAAAGTTGTAATCATCCCTCCTAATAAAGATTCGGGTTAATCCTAGAGTTAGGGAACTCTAGGCAAGGATTAAGCCTGTTGAGGCCCAACCTCGTTAAAAAATTCGCTTGTGTTTTGCCCACGTTTCTTTTCCGCACTTTATTTCGATTAAATTGCGATTTTGATCATCACCCTATTCACCCCCTCTAGGGTGATTTAGCAGTTTTTGCACTTTCAATTGGTATTAGAACCAAACCCACTACATTTTGACTTTACCGTCAAGTGGGCAACGATCATGGCCGCTAGTGGAGAAGGCTATTATGATCAAGGTCGCTCTACTGTTAGACCACCTTTGTTTAGAGGTACTAACTTTTTGTATTGGAAAATTTTGATGCAGATGTTTATCAAAACTGAAGATTATGAATTATAAAACATTATGACAAAAGGACCATACGTTCCGCAAATCACGATTGATGGAAAAACCGTTACAAAAACTGAAGATCAATACACCTAAGAAGACTTCGCAAGGCTGTCCAAAAACTATACGGCCATGCATATATTATATTGTGGATTAGATGCTAATGAGTACAATCATATTTGTGCATGTAAATTAGCCAAAGAAATGTGGGACAAGTTGGTGGTGACGATTAAGGGACAAGTCAAGTGAGAGAGACAAAAATCAACATGCTCGTCCATCAATACGAGCTTTTCAAAATGCAACCCTATGAAACGATCAAGGAGATGTTTACAAGGTTTACTGATATAACCAATAATCTCAAGTCCCTCAGCAAAACTTACACCAACGAGGAGATGGTTAGGAAAATACTTCGGTGTCTTCCTAAAAACAAGCGGGGTCCCAAGATCACTGCAATTGTGGAAGCCCAAAACCTCAAGACTCTAACCTTGGACTATTTGTGTAACGCCTCTAATTAAACATGTTTCACTATTTGTATTTTCCTTAATAATCCCTCAATTATAATCTGATAAACCCAATGATAGGGGCATTACCGCCGTCCAAAAGGACAAGGCTTGAAACATGAGTGCTATAAATAAAATAGCAAAGCATAACCTCAAACACATACACTCACATCAAGTGTTAACCAATGAAGGGTTTATAAACTATAGTAAAATAAATCACTATATAGTCTACATCTTTATCTACAGAAGAATTCAATATACAGTTTTAAGGCATGCATATACTGCATTTCTTCTAATCCATCCGGATTTCCTTACTTTACTTATTCTCTTCAACTGATTTGTTAGCATGAGGGTAATTCTCTGAAGATTTGTCTAAAATAAAACATGAAAACATTTTGAACTGTGAGCCGAAACTCAGTACATGCATTCCTGAATTGTTAAATGATAATTGAAGCACTGGTTCGGCCCAATTTGTAATTCATTTTAAGTTAAAACAATGAATGAGATGATGTAAAGCTGCATTGCTAGTTATTATCTGATAATGAACCTCTTGATACTGTTACGATCTATGGATAGGTGTATACCTACCAAGCCGATCGGGGACCTCGCCTGAGGCCGCGCGGGTAACTGAAGCGCGAATACCCTATAGATGATAACTGACGGAGTCACTAATTAACTGATAAATTACTGTGTAAACTGATTCATTGATGTACTTACCAAAACATGATAACGTTGATAAATACACTCTGATTTCTAAAGATACAGGTAATGGATGTACCTGAAATCTTTAAAATGATATTTCACTTGATAATACTTTTGCACAATGGAAACGATAGACTAGGCCCCATTTCTATTTAGAAAATGTAATTATAGACAAATGTAGTTAGTAAGCCATGTTTACTAACATAATTTGTAACTTTAATGGAAATTGATTTATTTAAAAAGACTTTTACAATTCCAATAATTCAATATAACACAAGTTAAACCAAAATGATCTGAATAATAAATCAGTTAGGGTTATTGAACTTGAAATATAACAAATTGAAGCAAAATAGACCAAATGGAAACGATTGAGGTAATAAAGAAAAGATTTAATTGATATAAATGAAATATGAGTTTCTGATATTTCTGAAATGAATAATGGAGAGTGTAATACTTCTGGAATAGATAATAGAAGGTTTAATACTCTGAAATGGGTGACAAATGGTTTAATGCTATAAGGGGTTCTGTGAGGTTCATAAAAGCTTATATAACACCCTAACTTGGTCCAAAGGGCACTAATTTTGACTCTGCTTACTTCCCAAATTTCATTTTCATACTTATTTAACTCAGTTTTCAACCTAAGTAAGCTTCTGTACATAATCAAACTTGTTGAACTCACTATACTTTGTAATCTCCTTGCAATACCCATAAATATATAGAAACTTCTGAAAATATTTCCAAATGTCACGATTTTTGTATTCACTCATGTTACCGTTTGATGGTCTGCATTATAAAATCCATATCTTTCACTCCTGACCTCCAAATAAGATGTAAAATCCTAATATGAAAAGCTCATAATGTCCAATAAAAATTTTATTTAGGACAAAAAGCATGATTCATATAGTAAGGTCCCTAAAATTAGGGTAGAACACAGACGTACATAATTTCAGTTTAATCTGCGCAGTCGTAGTAAAACGACCGTAACTTTTTCCACGGATCTCGGATTAAGATGATTCAAAAGGCATGTGAAAGCTAATGCATTGATCTATCCACATAGCAAAAATCACAAGTTTTCAATGAGCCAATCAATGCCAGTTTTTTTGTAAATTCCACCGTTCAAAACTGTTCCTGGTTTCAATGTATTCTACATAGTCTTCAGTAAATGGGTCATACCTTTGCCCACACAACTCAAAATTGAGTAATTTCAAAGCCTATTGAAAGCTAACTCTTCAAGCTATCACTACACCAAAAATCATAAATTTTGGATGTGCCAATTAATACCAGTTTGCTCCTGAAGTGACCCCTATTTCAGGTCTGTTGACAGCTCAGTAACCACCTATTTGCAATCTTTTCTTCACATAACCACCCACTAAAATCACTCTTTAACTTATATAAATCAGCGTAAACATCTTGATATTCATTACCAGTGGCAAAGATCACAAAATCTCATTTAAAACAATCAAAATCCAACACTTGACCATGAAACTTGCATGATTAAGATAAAACCCTAACCCTAACTTCAACTCCACCGTGATCCATCACCAAGATGATTCTTAATTCAATAAAAACAACATAATCCACCATTAAAACAACCAAAACAAGAAGCAAAAACTAAAAATTTAAAGAATAAAATTGAAGTCAATTACTTTGAGCTTGAAACAAGTGGAGATAGAGATGATATTTGGTGATTTTGAGGGTGGGAGGTGATAGCCGGTAGAGAGAGGTGGTTGGAGGTTGCAATTCCTTGCCGGAGGCTAGCCGAAAAGTGGCCGAAAAACACCAAAATAGGGGGCTGGGGGTCTGCTGGCTGTGGGGTAGAGAGAATGAGGAGAGAAGAGGAGAGAAGAGGAGAGAGAAAGTGTCTTGAATAATTGCTTAGTGCAAAATGAACTTAAGCAAAAATACTTGGCTGAAAATTAAGCACAAAAATCAGCTTTTGCTAATGATAATTAAGGCTTAATGATGGTAATTAGATAAATAAATATGGTCAAGTCTTGGTGGGCCAAAATTGGCCTTAAACGGGCTCAGGTTCGAAAACTAGCTCAAATCGAGTGCGCTTGAATTTTTTTTTTGTAGCTCAAAATTAATTGTGATATCATGAAAAATAATTTAATCTTTTAAATCATAATCATCGAGGCCTAATATTAATTTCTCCAAAAAATTATTTTCGGTAAATGAAACTCGAATTGCAAATTAGGGCCCACAATAAATTCTCCCAACCGGGATAATTAAATGAGATAAATAAATGAGAAAAATGAATAACATGGCTTAATTAAATAAATAAATATGATTTAGGGTTGGGCTATTACAGCCTTCCCCCCTTAAAAAGTTTCGTCCTCGAAACTTATAAACTTTGACTATCATGCAAGGTGATTTCAAATAAATAAGAGTACTTGACTTTTACTTCTTGCTCAGTTTCCCAAGTACCTTTTGGGGAGGTATGATTTGCCCAAGATAATTTGATTTAAGGTATCTGCTTGATACTTAACTGCTTAGTCCTGTGATCCAATATCTGAATTGGATGTTCTTAAAACACAAGACCCTCAATGACTGCAGTGGATTTGATTATGACAGCATGGTCAGGATCTGAAATGCACTCCATGAGTTGTAAGGTAAGGAACACGGAACATGTTATGCACATGCTTGAGTTGAGTTTTATAGGCAGATCTGGTGGACAAGTTATGGAATTCAACCTTTCAATGAACTGATATGGTCCAAAAGATCTTAGCCTCAATTTAGGTCGCAGTGCAACCTCCTTACACCCTTAGTTGGTGAGACTTTCTGAAAGACTTTATCATATACCGAAAATTCTAGGAATCTCTTTCTTTTATCAACATAGCTTTTCTGTCGATTCCAATGGTACGCTTTCAAGAGTCTTCTGAGATATGTCGCCTTATTGAATGCTGAAAAAGATCTTCATGACCCATAAAATGATTTGTTGTCAACGTCTGCCGTCATTTTTTTTTTTTCCTGATGCTTAATGAAGGATTCTCTGCTAGTGCTATCACAACGTTGATTGCTGGGAGTTCCATACTTTCTACAAATGCAAATGTTGGTCGTGAAGCACTACAGGCGCCAACTTAGAAGAATTGATCCATTGATATTTTTAGATGCTTGCCCATCCGTTTTAGGATGATAAGAACTGCTAAAGTTCAATATAGTTCCAAAGGCTCCTTAAAGTGCATGCCAAAATAGGCTTGAAATCTCTAATAGCCATCAAACACTATATCTGAAGGAATTCCATGATAAAGTCCGTTGAAATTGAATCCCCTTCCCAAGATTTTGCTTTATTCTTTAGAACTCAGGATCACAATCCTGATTTACTCTAAGTTCCTCCATTAGGGAGGACTGTAAGGTAAGTGTCAGCATTTGAACATTCACCTTCCTGTGCGACACTAATTGAATGTCCAAGTCCTCAAGTTCTCTCAAGAGATTTAGTTGAATAGTTACTACAGTGTTCAAGGTATGTCGTGCCTTCCTATTCAGGCATCTGCCACAATATTTCTCTTTCTTGATTGACATTGGATCTGCCACAACTGATGTTTCATGTAGACTGAGCTTTCTTTGAGAAAAAATATACTTCAGACTCTGATGGCCTGTATAGATTGCACAAGGTACACCTTAGAAGTAATGTTTTCAAATTCTCAGTGCACCTAGATTATAGGTAAGGTACCACCCATAAGACTTGAACTGTTGGGAGGGATGAGGTACCACTATATGACAATTCCTTTCTAAACTCGATAATTCCCTACTAAACTCAAACGATTTCTAATCTCAATGCATTGGTGGGTATTGAGCACTTTGTAACTGCTTTGACCTTTTTGCAATTCAATCTTAATCTCTTCCTTTGGAACCATATGTTCTAAAAATACATTTGCTTCTAACCAGTACTCATGCTTCTTGTATTTGCCATATAATTGATGTTCCCTCAAAGTCTGCAACTCTATCCACAAATAAACAGGATACTCATCTCTGTCCTTAGAGTATTTCAAGATATCTTTTATAAACACCACCACAACTTGTCTAGATATGGTTTGAAACTCTATTTATAGGATCCGTAAAGGCTACAGGGCCATTGATTGAGCTAAAAAGCATCACGGTGAATTCATAGTGACCCAAACATGGTTCTTAATGCAGTCTTGGGGTTGTTTTGAGGTTTAAATCTAAGTTGACGGTACCTTGACTGTAAATCAATCTTGGAGAAGACTCATGTTCTTTGCAGTTGATCAAATAAGTCATCTACTTGGGGCGGTGGGTATTTGTTTTTGATGGTGATCGTATTCAGCTCTCTGAAAACAATACATAACCACAAGGTTCCATTCTTCTTCTTTACAAATAGAACTAGGCATCCCATGGTGGCACACTTAGATGGTTTGATAAATCTTTTCTGTGATAACTCCTTTAACTGAAACTTCAGTTCTTTAAGCTCAATTGGGGCCATACGATATGGGATTTTTGAGATAGGTTGGGTACCAGGGATTAATTCTATCTCAAAATCATTTTCTCTTGGGGGAAAAATCCCACTAACTTTTCAGGAAAACATCTTTAAATGCACAAACTATAAGGATATCTTCTGCTTGTTCTTCCTTAGGTTGATTGTTACTATCATAACACCAATACAAAATATATCCACTAACATAAGAGCTCATCTGTTTCCATAACAGAATTTAAAGGACAAGATTTTTCCTCTCTGTGACCATGAAACATATTTCTCTCCCTTGTTCATCTCTTGAAATAACTTTAGGGTCACCACAATCTATTTTGACCCCATAAGTACACAACCAACTCATTTCCAAAATGATATCAAAGTCTAATGAGTCAAATTAAATCAGAACTTTAGAGAAAACTATCCCACCAATAGTGATTGAAACAAATTTGTGAGAGGTAGAACACTTAATTCTAAAGTCGTTGGATAACTTGATTCCATAATTGGTTTCTGCCTCCTTATTCTCAAAGTTCACTTGCATGGAAGGAATATAAATGAATGAGTAGCAATTGAATCTACAGTACCAGATATAACAACTTTCTTCTTGCTCAACATGTGATCCCTTCCTACAGCTGTAGGCCTTGAAGATGAGAATCCTTGTCTACAGCCTTCAGTCTTCAGGAATAGGCAACAATAAGTTGCTCTGGCTACTGCATCACATGCATTTGTTAGTTCCCACTCGGCACTCAGGAGTGCTATGGTTAATTCTTCCACAAATCTGCTCCAAGTGAAACCAAACCCTAAGAGGCTATTCTTAACAGTGTTCCACCAAATATTGATTTCACCAGTTAGATAAAATGTTCCAATGTTCACCCTTTTATCTCCTAGAACATCTATTACAATGAAAATTTTCTCCACTCCTCGAATCCATTCTTAAGGTTCCACTGCGTCATAATTTCTCACTGATGTAATCCAAAGGCATGGCAAAAATTTTGATTGTCAAACTTAAGTTTTATACAAGTGAACTTCCAAAGGAAACTTAGATTGAATCAGCCAAAAAGGTAGACACATTGCGTCCCCCTTAGCAATGGATTCCGCAAGTTTGATAACAATCAACCCCTATACAAAGTGTAGTTAAGATTGACCTTCTATTCAGGCGTGCTACAAAATGATCATCTATTGATATGGGTGCAACCCAATCATAATCTAGCTACTAGCAGCAATTGGACTCTTAAAAAATAGGAAAAGGTGACCGCAACTGAAGAAGATGTAACATGAGAGTGAATGATGATGCAACTGGATGGGGAGATGACATGAAGACAAAAAGATGAAGCCCCTAATCAAAGTGAGGAATGTCCAACGGTTGATAATCCAACAAGGACAATGGTAGATGGTATGTTACTAGAAGGTACAGTGAAATATTTTCTAGAGTAATGTCTACTTCACAAATAGAGGTGGAGTCAATGGACTGCTTGCAAGATTTGGGCAATTTAAGCAAGTCTTGAATTGCAATGGATTGAAGCAAAATGTCTCTCTAATGTGTCCTTAGTTTCTCTTGCATGGAATCATCGGTAGTTAATGATTTTAAACTTATGTACCATAGAGCAAGCCTCTCCAAAATCCTATAATTTAGGGGATACTACATCAAGAACCCCCATATAGCTCACTTAGATGAAATTCTTGAGTTACAGAAGAAAATATTTACAATCAATGAGGTATATTGAAGTAATTGCCACTTGGATTCGAGAAGCGCACAAAATGGCACCCATATGATGAGGAAATATATGCTCAAAATTGTATGTATCTACTGACTTGAATAGTCTGTACCATCAGACTTCTAGGCTAAATATCATTAACCACTGGTCTCCAAATGTACTGCAATATGGGTCCTTGGAAAGCTTACTTTTTGTACTTTAACATAAACTAACTAAACCATCTCTATCTGATAGAATGCATAGGCCGCAAGTGGACTAAACCCAGACCTTATGCATTAGGATTCTGCCCAATTTGCAGACTTTGATTTGTCCAGCAGTTTTGAATAACCAAGTGACCTCCACTCCACTTGAAGCTTGTTTCATATGAAAGATATCTCCCTAACCTTAAATTCGGGATAGGAAACCCTTGCGTAAATTATGTTGATCATGGACAAAAATTACTTCAAAGTCGGTCCTTGTGCGCTGATCAAAATTGTCAAGTTGATTGAACTTGTGTAATCTACCCATACTTAATTTTCCCTATACATTTAACCTCAAAATGAGTCAAGGGCCTTTCATAGGATACATTGGTAACAACCCCCAACCCTAAGGCTCGGAGTGTTAGTGATTCTAAAATTTCTGGGGTGAAACGGGCAGAGTTTTGCTTGCAAACTGGCCATTTTCCAGGCTTAAAGCCTTACATCAAATCCCCTGCATTGAATAGAAGTATAAAAGGATATCAACTCAAGGTCAACGGCTACACGCTGGATACCACAACTTCACGGGCTACACGCTCGGAGTATAAGGGTTTACATCCCAAAAGTAAACAATTCCAGCTAAAAAGATATCATACCATTCAGATAGGCGGCTCATAGGACCATACTTATCTAAATGCATTGGAGCACCTTCAACTTGTTATTCAAAATCTCCGTCAAACCTGCTACTTGAGATCAAACTATATATACTTTATATGAATCCATCTGACAAAGAAGAATATACGAGTAGAATATATGTGAGATAAGCAGGCATTACTAATGCCACAAATCTCCAAGGATATCATAATAATCCTCGGTCCTCACCAACCAATTTCTCAGTATCTTAACTCCCTACTTCATATCTCATAAAGAAAATCTCAGTCTGGTCTCTGATACCAAATCTGTAACGCCCCCAATTAAACATGTTTCACTGTTTGTATTTTCCTTAATAATCCTTCAATTATAATCTGATAAACCCAATGATAGGGGCATTACCGCTGTCCAAAAGGAGAAGGCTTGAAACATGAGTGCTATAAATAAAATAGCTAAGCATAACCTCAAACATATATGCTCACATCAAGTGTTAACCAATAAAGGGTTTATAAACTATAGTAAAATAAATCACTATATAGTCTACATCTTCATCCATAGAAGAATTCAATATATAGCTTTAAGGTATGCATATACTGCATTTCTTCTGATCCATCCGGATTTCCTTGCTTCACTTATTCTCTTCACCTGATTTGTTAGCATGAGGGCAATTCTCTGAACATTTGCCTAAAACAAAACATGAAAACATTTCAAACTGTGAGCCAAAACTCAGTACATGCATTCCTGAATTGTTAAATGATCATTGAAACACTGGTTGGGCCCAATTTGTAATTCATTTTAAGTTAAAACAATGAATGAGATGATGTAAAGGTGCATTGCTAGTTATTATCTGATAGTGCACCCCTTGATACTGTTACGATCTATGGATAGGTGTACACCTACCAAGCCAATCGGGTACCTGGCCTGAGGCAGCGCGGGTAATTGAAGGGCTAATGCCCTAGAGATGATAACTGACGGGGTCACTAATTAACTAATAAATCGCTGTGTAAACTGATTCATTAATGTACTTATCAAAACATGATAACATTGATAAATACACTCTGATTTCTAAAGATACAGGTAATGGATGTATCTAAGTCTTTAAAATAATATTTCACTTGATAATACTTATGCACAATGGAAACGATAGAGTAGGCCTCATTTCTGTTTAGGAAATGTAAGTATGGACAAATATAGTTAGTAATCCATGTTTATTGACATAATTTGTAGTAATCCATGTTTATTGACATAATTTGTAACTTTAATGGAAATTGATTTATTTAAAAAACTTCTACAATTCCAACAATTCAATATAACACAAGTTAAACCAAAATGAACTGATTTTAATTCAATATAAGACAAGTTAAACTAAAATGATCTGAATAATAAATTAGTTAGGATTATTAAACTTAAAATATAACAAATTGAAGCAAAATAGGCCAAATGGAAATGATTGAGGTAATAAAGAAAAGATTTAATTGATATAAATGAAATATAGGTTTCTGATATTTCTGAAATAGATAATGGAGAGTGTAATGCTTCTGAAATGGATAATAGAAGTTTTAATACTCTGAAATGGGTGACAAATGGTTTAATGCCATAAGGGATGCTGTGATGTTCATAAAAGCTCATACAACACCCTAAGTTGGTCCAAAGGGCACTGATTTTGACTCTGCTCACTTCCCAAATTTTATTTTCATACTTATTTAACTCAGTTTTCAACCGGAGTAAGCTTCTGTACATAATCAAACTTGTTGAGCTCACTACACTTTATAATTTCCTTGCAATACCCATAAATATGTAGAAACTTCTGAAAATATTTCTAAATGTCACGATTTTTGTATTCACTCATGTTACTGTTTGATGGTCTGCATTATAAAATCCATATCTTTCACTCCCGACCTCCAAATAAGATGTAAAACCCCAATATGAAAAGCTCATACTGTCCACTAAAATTTTATTTAGGACATAAAGCATTATTCATATAGTAAGGTCCCTAAAATTAGGGTAGAACACAGACGTGCACAATTTCAGTTCAATCTGCACGGTCGTAGCAAAATGACCATAACGTTTTCCACAGAACTCAAAATAAGGTGATTCAAAAAGCATGTGAAAGCTAACTCATTGATCTATCCACACACCAAAAATACAAATTTTCAATGAGCCAATCAATACCAGTTGTTTCGTAAATTTCACTGTTCAAAACTATTCCCAGTTTCAATATATTCTGTGTAGTCTTCAGTAAATTGGTTATAACTTTGTCCACATAACTCGAAATTGAGTAATTCCAAAGCCTGTTGAAAGCTAACGCTTCAAGCCATCACTACACCAAAAAGCATAAATTGTGGATGTGCCAATTAATACCAGTTTTCTCCCGAAGTGACCCCTATTTCAGGTCTATTGACAGCTCAGTAACCACCTATTTGCAATCTTTTCTTCACATAACTGCCCACTAAAATCACTCTTTAACTTATATAAATCAGCATAAACATCTTGAAATTCATTACCAATGGAAAAGATCACAAAATCTCATTTAAAACAATCAAAATCCAACACTTGAACATGAAGCTTGCATGATTAAGATAAAACCCTAACCCTAACTTCAACTCCACCATGATCCATCACCAAGATGATTCTTAATTCAATAAAAATAACATAATCCACCATTAAAACAACCAAAACAAGAAGCAAAAACCAAAAATTCAAAGAACAAGATTGAAGTCACTTATTTTGAGCTTGAAACAAGTGGAGATGGAGATAATATTTGGTGATTTTGAGGGTGAGAGGTGTTAGCCGGCGGAGAGAGGTGGTTGGAGGTTGCAATTCCTTACCAGAGGCTGGCCAAAAAACACAATAATAGGGGCTAGGGGTTTGCTGGCCGTGGGGGAGAAAGAAGGAGGAGAGAAGAGGGGAGAAGAGGAGAGAGAAAGTGTCTTGAATAATTGTTTGGTGCAAAATGAACTTAAGCAAAAATACTTGGCTGAAAATTATGCACAAAAATCAGCTTTTGCTAGTGATAATTAAGGCTTAATGATGGTAATTATACAAATAAATAGGATCAAGTCTTGGTGGGCCAAAATTGGCCTTAAACGGGCTCGGGTTCGAAAACTAGCTCAAACCGAGTGTGCTTGAATTTTTTTTTTTTTTTTGGTAGCTAGAAATTAATTGTGATATCATGAAAAATAATTTAATCTTTTAAATCATAATCATCGAGGCCTAATATCAATTTCTCCAAAAAATTATTTTCGGTAAATGAAACTCAAATTACAAAGTAGGATCCAAAATGAATTCTCCCAATCGGGATAATTAAATGAGATAAATAAATGAGAAAAATGAATAACATGGCTTAATTAAATAAATAAACATAATTTAGGATCGGGCTATTACAATTTGCTCGGAAAACTCATGACCCACGAAATACATCTTAAAGAAGATGAAGAAAAAAAAGAAACTCAATCCAAGAGAGGAGTAGCATTCAAAACTGGAAGTGAAGATGCTATTCTCTCAGAACTGAAGAGGATGAAGATACTATGGTGATGATCGCTAAAAGATTAAAGAAAATGTTCAAATCAAAGAGATTTGATCCCAAGAAGTTCTACAAAAAGAGATCTTCACCAAGCAAAAATGAGAAGCTCTCAAAAGGTACCAAATTTCTTAACAACAAAAATGATTCTAACTTGGGTCCTTGCTTTAGATGTGGATTGCCAGGACATATTGTGAAAGACTGTCCAGTTTTGCAAGTGAAAGCCGAAAAGCATAAACAAAAAGCCAAGAAAGAGTTCAAGAGAGCCATGATTGCCGCATGGAGTGATAGTGACTCCAGTGACAGTGACAAAGAAGAAGAAATGGCAAACCTATGCCTTATGGCAAATGACGTTCAAGAAACCAAATTTGAAAACTTAGATGAGGTAGACTATTCCGACCTTCTTGAATATTCAAAGGATGAATTAGCTCAAGCATTAATCCAATGCATTCGGTGTGAACAAGAATATTTGTCCAAGATAAAGTCCTTGAAGAAAACAATTCATAATTTACTCTTTGAAAAAGAGGTGTTACAAAAATTAAATAGTGAATCTCTTTCAAAAATTGAAATGCTTGAAAATGAAAAGAAAGAGCTTCAATCCAAACATGAGGATCTAGAAAAAGTAGTATTAAAATTTTCTAAAGGACAAGAAAACTTGGACAAATTGCTAGGCTCTCAAAGGATGTCTTTCAACAAAGAAGGTATTGGATACAATACTTTTAACCAAAAAAAAACTTATAAAAATTTCTTTGTTCATAAAACATCCAAAGACAAATCTCACACCGTATGTAATTATTGTTTAAGGGTCATATTTCCTACTCATGTCCTCTCCAAAAGCCAAACACCAAGATAATCCAAGTTTGGGTACCAAAAAGAACATGACCACAAATAGGTTGTGACCCAAATTAGATATCAAGGTTAGAAAGGTTGATCCATTGTTTTGTAAGCGTACTTGAAAGCCGGCAATTTGTGACTTTGACCATGGCTAGAAAGGTTTGATTTAGTGTCTTGAACGAAAGGGGGAGAATTCTTAATATTGGTGCATAAATTGAGAGGGAACCCTCTCTAAGTACTAACTATATTCATGAGCTTTTGCAGGACAAGCCAATGAAACAATCATCAATGTCAAGAAATTCAAGGCCTTAAATTACAGCTCAAGGGCTTGAACTGCAGGCAGAAGCTAAATATTTTGAATATGACCAAATTAAGGGCTCGAACTTCACTTTCAAGGCCTTGACTATAGGTCATTAATACAAATAAATCAATTGGTTCATACCCAATGGAATTGGAAGGCAATCTGATATATTTTCTTTCATTCTGGGGCACGTGGATTTTTTTAAAATCTGTCTCAATTTTTGAAAACAGTATGATATTTGCTAATTTTTATTTCAAAATTGTAATTGACTCATTTTTTGCTAGGAATTTATTTTGGGCAGCAAATTTCCTTTCTCACCCACGCGTGTCCTCCTCTTTCTCTCTCTTACTTTAATTTACCCCCAACTCAGCCTCACTTCACCTAGAGGTAAGGTTGCCTACAGGTGAATCTCCCCAGACCCCGCAAAAGCGGGGCCCACACTGGGAGTTGTTGTTGTTGTTGTTGTCAGCCTCACTTCACTTAGTTTGCTTCACTCTTTCCACTTTGTTTTAAATTTGGTTTTACTCTATTTTCACTTCACATGTATGAAACGATATAGTTTTAAGTTCCTCTTATTTTTTATGAAAGTCAAAGGGGGAGAATAATTTGGTCATTTTGGTGGTGTTGATGTTAAAACGCTACCAATCAGGTAATGTATCAGGTAATGTAATACCTTTGCATGATTTACTTGCTACTTGAGAAATTTTGATTTTCAAATTTTAAATTGCTCAATTATTTTTAGAAGGTAAGCACGATATTAATAACCATTGTATTTTTTCATGGCATGTGACATGTTATTATGCTTGCTTAATATTTTAAACATCATACCGAATGGTTGCACATAATTTTATGCTTAGTGTTTGCATCAATGCTATTGTCTATCTCCATAAGGGAATATTTATATTATTTTGCCATAATCTTGATTATCTATTTTTTAAAGGTGGAGTTAGTTTAGTTTGGGATATGATCTTGAAACGCTACTATGGCTATATGTTTTATTTAATATTGAATCCTCTTTCTTAGTACTAATGCGCTTATTGGATAAGTTTGAAGGTACTAAGTGTAAGGTCATAAGTATTGCATATGAAACATGCATTTTGGATTTCCCCTTCTTATGCAACCTTTTTGATGAAATACAAAAAGGGGGAGAAAGAAAATGGTAAGCTAATTTGGTTATTTGATGAATCCATGCGTAAGTTCATGATATCTATGGAATTTTATCTTTCATCAAAAAGGGGGAGATTGTTAGCTTCATTAAGCTTACAATGTATTTTATGAATATGTTTTGATAAAAGACAAAAAGGAGTTAGTAAATTAGTATGTTTATTAAATAACATATTATGTTTATTATATAAGGTATTATAATATCTTAGAAATATTTTTGTATTCAAATTTGAATATGTGATCTTTATGAAATAATATTGTAATTCAAATTTGACTATGATATTATGAGATAAAATATGTCACTTTATTAGGGAGCGAAAGTTAGCAAATATTTGACCTTTCTTAACAAAGATTCAATATTTAAATGGTTGATATTTGCCTTGTATATGGAAGGCCTACAAAGCAGCTCAAGAAGATCTTAAGTTAGCAAAAGATATGCTAGCCATGGCAAATTAGCCAATTGGATCAACTAGCTGTTACTAGCTGGATTGTGCAGTCTTCAAGGGCACTGAACTGCCATTCAAGGCCTTGAACTGAAGCTAAATTCTGGATATGCATAACGGCTACTTTCCTTCCATTTCTCCAAGCCTTGCCTATAAATATGCAAGATGGTTGAGAGCTGAAGAGACCAAGCAAGACAAGCATTCATTGGCATACTCAAACACACTCTCTTATTATATTGATTGAGCTTTAATTTGCTATTCTTCTTTGAGTTATTCAAGTAGTGTTTAGGTGGGATTATAGAGTTGAAGGGTCAACTCTACCAAGCCTTGTTGAGGGTGTCAACTTAGGTCATGGAACTTAGAGTAGGTATACTCTAGAGTTGTAATCATCCCTCCTAATAAAGATTCGGGTTAATTCTAGAGTTAGGGAACTTCAGGCGGGGATTAAATCTATTGAGGCCCAACCTCGTTAAAAAATTCGCTTGTGTTTTGTCCATGTTTCTTTTCCGCACTTTATTTCGATTAAATTGCGATTTTGATCATCACCCTATTCAACCCCTCTCTATGGTGATTTAGTAGCTTTTGCACTTTCAAAAACCTTGACTCTTACCCTCGGGTCGTTGTTTCCCTTTAAAGTTTGTGATAATGTCTTTTTCTAAAATATGTGGGGCCTATGGCGGTGTCTTTGTCCTGCGCTGCCTATATTGCGAACCTATCAATGCCTAAATGTCAGATCTTATCTGTGCCTACTCCCTATCAACTAATAAGCAATACAGAGTTGGCGGCTCTGTTAATTTCTGGGTGCCATAATTATATACCATTTTTAGGTGCCAAAATTATGTGCACACGAAAAATTATACACCGAAATTAAATTATATAGGTCTTTCATGTTTAGGTATGTTTTAGTTTATCACCCGTTCCATTTTTTGATGAAAATTGTAAATGGGGCCAAATAGTAGTTACTTTTTCTGCATATGATAATAATTTAACGTGATAAAGGTTAAATAATAATTTTAAAAATATTGATTTGTAATAAGACCTATCTATATGTGGAGTATGTAGAGTATATGATAGTAGTTCGTTGATTGCATCTCCATCTTGGGTTTTTAAATTTTGAATTTGCAATTGTGCTGATTATACGTGATCGTAAAAATCAAGCAGAATTATTATGCAGACATCAGGGGATATCCATGAGTTATTATGCAAACATCACGGGATATCTATTATCTGTTTATGTTTGATATCTATTTATGTTATATACGAACTCAAGACCGTATGTTAATGTTCTATTAGTGATACATATGAAATCAAGATGCATTTGTGTTAATGGGCAAAACAAGACTTTATTTTGAGAGCTCGTAATCAAGCAATGTCTTAATTTATTGCAAAAAGTACTACGCATTAATATATGCTCAAGTTTGTATTATGAGAATAAAAGTTTTACAAATGATTATAAATGTTATGGCACCTTTATAAATTTCCAGTTTGTAGTTGGAGATTTCTAACTTTATATTTGCAATTGTGTTGATTATATAAGTGATCACAGAAATGAAGTGGAGTTATCATGTGTATCTATTTATCTATATATGTTACATATAAAGCCAAGACCATATATTGGTTTATTTATTTATGTTATACATATATATGAAGCAAGATGTTTTGTTGACAATAATGAATTTTGAATGAAGAATGAGAAAGAGATTCAGAGAGAAGCCAGAGAAAAAATCTTTCACTGGAAATCACATTATGAAAATCAAAAGTGTGAAGGATATAAGCCATGATGGTATCTATGTACAAGTTCAAACTACCTATCTGTTACAAAGAATAACAAATTACTTAAAATGCCTAACAAACTTGGTTGAGCTGGCTAACTACCCTAAGTTGGCTAACTAACTCTAGCACAACCCCTCAAGTTGGAGGGTGTGCAAGAGGAAACCCCCAACTTGCTAAGAAGATGGTGATGGTGTGAACCAGGGAGCAATTTTGTAAAAAGATCTGCCAGCTGCTCAGTGTTCCTGGTGTGAGGAAGAGAGATATCAATCTTTCATAAAGTTTTTCTCTAACCAAATAACAGTCTAACTCAATGTGTTTGGTCCTCTCATGAAAGACAAGATTTTTAGCAATGTGTATGACTGTTAAGCTATCACTTTTGACAGGTATAGGTAGAATGGATGGGACCTCAAACTCTGAGAGAATCCTTGTCAGCCAAGAGAGCTCAGCAGTTACAGCCCACATGGATATGTATTCTGCCTCTACAGAAGACAAGGCTACATTGGGTTATTTCTTAGATTTTTAGGATATAGGACTGCCACCCATCATTATAAAGAAACAACTAACAGATCTTCAGGTGCATGGACATTGAGCCCAGTTAGACCCACAATAAGCTTCTAATGTGTACTCCTCTCTATCATTGAAGAATAGACCTTGAGATGAATCATTTTTTATGTACCTCAATGTATGTAAAGCTGCTGTCATATGAGCTTATGCAGGTGCTTGAAGAAATAGACTAAGATATTAGACTGAAAAAGCAATATCTGGTCTAGTATTGGTGAGATTTAATTTTCCAACAAGCTTTCTGTAACTGGTAGCATCAGCGAGAATATCATCATGAAGAGACTTTCTGGAAAGAAAGCCTAAAGGGCACATGGTAGCTAGAAGTATATCACACTTGAACTTCTTTAGAAAATCTAAGGAAAACTTCCTTCGAGTTAAAACCAGTCCATGAGGAAGCTTGAGAATCTACATGCCCAAGAAATAGTTTAGCTCCCTTAAGTCCTTAATTTTAAACTTGTCATCAAGAAAGGTTTTCAAGGCTGTGATCTCTTCTAGGTTAAACAAGAAGACTTGCTGTAAAAAAAATTAGTTGTATATGAGGATAAATGCCCTCTACAAGATGTTGTGACATTACAGCATATTGAAGTCACTGTATTAGGATAACAACATTGCATAGAATCTTAGTGATGTGTAATGACATTACTGCAGATGTACTCTGACAGATAAGAAGGTGTCTTATGATCTCTAGTAGACCTTCTAAGTGGTAAAGATATGAGGGAACTGCCAAAAAGATGTTCTGTAGAATAATTACTGTGGGTGTCTAAATTTGATATAGATTCTTATGAGTGATCATTATTTTAAGTCACAGCTTGAGTAGGTGCATAACAATCAGCAGATCCCAAATATTTGTAATTGGGAAAGAAGCCAAAATGTTTTTTAGGTTGTGTATGATGGTAATGGAGGATCAACTCATGGAAAATGACATCTCCGGAGGTGAATATTTATTTGGTCTCAAGGTTCAGTAACTTATAGGCTTTCTGTCCAAAAGGGTACCCTAGAAATATGCAAGGGGTAGCCCTAGCTTGGAATTTATCCCTTCCTAATTTTAATATAGATGCATAACAAAGACTTTCTTACCAAATAACAAATGAAAAGGACTCAAACCCTTGAGAACCTTAAAAGGGAACCTATTTATTAGGTAAGTGGCTATCAAAACACATTCTCCCCAATATTTCAATGGCAAAGCAGAGTGAAACAACAATGCCCTTGATGTTTCAAGCAAATGCTTGTGTTTTCTTTTAATGACACCATTTTGCTATGGAGTTCCCACATAGCTGGTTTGATGAATGATCCCTTTAGATGAGAAATACTCTATGGCATCTTTCCTTAAGCCAAGCTCAAGAGCATTGTCTGATCTCATGGTTTTAACTTTGATAATGAACTGAGTGTTACCCATTTCCACAAAAGTCTTAATCAATGGCAAAGCATTACTTTTTGTTCCAAGAGATGTGTCCAAGTTTTCCTACTATAGTCATCAACTATAGTCAGGAAATGCCTATATCAATTGTGTGTCTGAACACGGTATGGTCCCCATAAATTAACATGAATAAGCTCAAATATGTGAGTGGAAAGAATTTGAGTATGAGGAAAGGGGAGTCTGTGTTGCCTTGCCTTTGAACAAACTAAACACTATTTTATTATATCATCAGATACATGATTTAATAACAACCCTAATACATATAATTTTACAAAACGTAAATGGCCTAGCCTGCCATGCCAAATGGAAATGTCTACATGACTTTCATTAACAGTGCACATTGCCTTTGGAGATATAAAAAAAATCCTAAAAGTAATTATTACTAGAAGTTTTGATTTATGTAACGCCCCTACCCCCTCCCGGGCCAAGACAATTACTAGGAACGGCTTCAAGGATCATCGACTAGCCCCATAAATCACCACAAGTCTTTTCGGTGTGTTTCGTCCTCGCTCACACATTGCCTGAGAAACTCCCCAGGAGGTCACCCATCCCAAGATTACTCTCCAGCAAACACACTTAACTGTGGAATTCTTAAGAGTGGGCTTCCCGAAAAGAAAGGTGCACCTTTGGTGATATAAGTAGTCAATTCAAATCCTTTTGAGCCACACTCGGGGTATAACACCAAAGCTGCACCTTTCTTTTCGGGAATCCCACTCTTAAGATCTCCACAGTTAAGCGTGCTTGTTAGAGAGCAATCTTGGGATGGCTGACCTCCTGGCGAGTTTCTCAGGTAGCGTGTGAGCAAGGATGAAGCACACTGGAAAGACTTGTGGTGATTTGTGGGGCCATTCGACGATCCTTAAAGTTGTTCCTGGTAATTGTCCCGGCCCGGGAGGGGGTCCGGACATTACAGATGGTATCAGAGCCGACCCGTGACTGTGAGCTGCACCAATGGATGGAGAGCCCATGGGTAGTTACCTAGCGAGATAAAGATACTGCGTGTGGGCCGCCGGTCAAGAGGGCTCGTAAGTCGGTCAATTGGTGAGGCACAATGAGGACGTTGTGCACTTCAAGTGGCGGTGATTGTAACACCCCAAGTGTGGCTTAAAAGGATTTGAAGTGGCTACTTATATCACAAAAGGTGCACCTTTCTTTTCGGGAAGTCCAGTCTTAAGAACTCTACAGTTAAGCGTGCTTGTTGGGGAGCAATCTTGGAATGGGTGACCTCTTAGGAGTTTCTCAGGCAGTGTGTGAGTGAGGACGAAGCACTGGTAATTTGGGAGGCCAGTCGACGATCCTTGAAGTCGTTCCTGATAATTGTCCTGGCCCGAAGGGGGTTGGGACGTTACAAATGATATCAAAGCTGACTCATGACCGTGAGCTGCACCAGTGGATGGAGAGCCCATGGGCAGTCACCTATCGGGCGAAAGGTACTGGGTGTGGGCCGTAGGTTAAGAGGACTCGTAAGTAGGTCGGTTAGCGAGGTACAACGAGGATGTTATACGCTTCAAGAGGGGGTGATTGTAACACCCCAGGATGGCTTAAAAGGATTTGCAGTGACTACTTATCTCACCAAATGTGCACCTTTCTTTTCGGGAATCCTATTCTTAAGAACTCCACAGTTAATCGTCCTTACTGGGACTTCCTGGGAAGTTTCTTAGGCAGCGTGTGAGCGAGGATAAAGCACACCAAAAAGACTTGTGGTAATTTATGGGGCCAGTCAACGATCCTTGAAGCCGTTCTTCGTAATTGTCCCAGCCTGGGAGGAGGTCAGGGTGTTACAGATGGTATCAGAGCTGACCCGCGACCGTGAGCTGCACCAGTGGATAGAGAGCCTATGGGCAGTCACCTAGCGGGGCAAAGATACTATGTGTGGACCACCGATCAAGAGGACTCGAAAGTCGGTCAGTTGGTGAGGTACAACGAGGACGTTGTGCACTTCAAGTAGGGGTGATTGTAACACCCCGAGTGTGGCTCAAAAGGATTTGAAGTGACTACTTATATCACCAAAGATGCATCTTTCTTTTTGGGAAACCCACTCTTAAGAACTCCACAGTTAAGCGTACTTGATGGGGAGCAATCTTGGAATGGGTAACCTCCTGGGAAGTTTCTCAGGCAGCGTGTAAATGAGGACGAAACGTCGGAAAAACTTGTGTTGTTTTATGAGGCCAGTTGTTGATCCTTGAAGCCGTTCCTGGTAACTGTCCCACCTCGAGAGGGGGTCGGGGCGTTACAATTTGGTTTAATCCTTGACTATAGCAAGTAAAGCCTTGTATAGTGTTCACCAAGAATTGAGGCTTCCTCACTGAAGGGGCCTGTAAGATGTAACATTTTGATGTAAAAACCACATAACATCCTTGCTGGCCATAAAGCTTACTGATTGACAATGAGTTGTTTCTAAAAATGGGAATATAAAACACCCCATATGAAGCTAGACTGTGATCAAGTTTAACAGCTCTAGCATGTGTGACTGTCACATTTTTTCCATTAGGTAAGGTAACAATGTTAAGTCTTCGAAGAGTCATTAGATTGGTAAACAAGGCCTTGTTATGCCATATATGATCACTTGCTCCAGTTTCAATAATCCAAGTATTTTTCCAACTGCCAATGGTAGAAAGTAGGCATAAATTCTGTGTATAATCAAGGGTGTTTGTACCTGCAAAACTTGTAAAAGCTGTGGAACTAAAATTATGATCAGAACCATGATATGATGAAATGGTATTGTGTCCTTGATTAATTTGAACATTTTTCAGTAAGGCAACCAGCTGAGAGGATTCTTCTTGTGTCAAACCTAGAATTGTGATGTTGTTTTGAGGTCCAGGATATTTAAATTCTAAAATTGATGATAACGTCCCTTGACCATTAGCCCGTGCTAAGGTTGCAATTCTCCTCCCACCTTTGAACTTATAATTTTGTGGAACACCACAAATCTTGTAACATGTATCAATGGAATGACCTAATTTTTTTGCAGTAATTAGAAAATAGGCCCGGTTTCTTTCCTTCAAATTTGTCAAATCTGCCACCATGAGTACCATCAATCCTTGCTTTTGTTTGTTCCATTATGCCCTTATAAGGCTGATGTGATATATGCACCTCAACAGCAAGAGATGCAGAGTCTACAAAAAAATGACATGTAGATCTAATTTCTCGTTGTTTTTCTTCTTGAATTAACATAGAATAGACATGGCTGATAGAAGGCAGAGGACTTATCATTAAGATATTACCTCTAACGGCATTATAATCATGATTCAGTCCAATCAATAATTGTAATAGTTTCTGATTTTGTTCTCTTTTGAGCATTTTTTCAGCAGATGAACGATTGCAAGCTAGAAATTCATCCATATCATCTCATTCATCCCATGGACTTTTTACTTTTGTAAAATATGTTGCTATATCACTTATGCCTTAACTAGCACTGCATATTTCTTTTTGAACTTGATAGAGCTTAGCACCATTAATCTGTCCAAATCTCTCCTCTAGTTCTACCCACATTTGCCTAGCAGATTTAGCATAAATAATACTATCAGCAATATTCTTAGTCAAAACATTCAAAATCCAAGACATTACCATATCATTGCACTTTGTCCACTTCTTTAGATTTAGTGAATTTGGTTGAGGCCTTATGACGCTGCCATTAACAAAGTATAACTTCTTTTGGTAGATAGAGAAATTGGCATAGCTCTTTTCCACGATCCAAAACCATTTCCATCAAAAGCTGTTGATACCGACAATAATCCAGAATGATTAGATGGATGCAGAGAATAAGCTTCTACAAGATCTTTGGCAGAGACATTGTTGTTATTGTTTCCAATATTTGGTGTCACCATTGAAGAACCAGGTGGAGAAAAGAAGAATAAGAACAATTCTCTTAAAAAAAAACCTCAAGATATTTGTGAAGAACACAGGATCTGAATCTCTGAAACTTGAAAAGAAAATGTTAGGGCTGGATGGATTGGAGAATCTAGCCAATCAATCAAAAAAGAAAGATAAACTCATAGAAGAAACTCGATTAAGCTTCATAAAATTGTTGAAACAAAACAATTAATCGAAAAGGAAGAAATCATCAAATAAGTTTCAGAGATTCTTCTGCTCTTATACCATGTTGACAGTAATGAATTTTGAATGAAGAATGAGAGAGAGATTTAGAGAGAAGCCAGAGAAAAAATCTCTCACTGGAAATCACATTATGAAAATCATAAGTGTGTAGGATACAAGCTATGATGGCGTATGTATATATATATATATATATATATATATATATATATAATATATATATATATATATATATATATATATATATATATGTACATATATATATATATATATATATATATATATATATATATATATATATATATATATATATATATATACATATATATATATATATATATATATATATATATATATATATATATATATATATGCACATATATACACTAGCTGTGCAAACTACCAATCTGTTACAAAGAATAACAAACTGTTAAAATGCCTAACAAATGCGTCAGAACTGGCTAACTACCTTGAGCTGGCTAACTAACTCTAACATTTTTACTTTAATGGGGCCCGATAAGGTAGTGTCTTAATTTGTTGCAAAAGATAGTAGTATATGCTTAAGTTGGTATTATGAAAAAAGAAATTCTATAATAATTGCAAAAGTCTGAAATAAACCAATTAAGAAAAGTGAAGAGTACTAAAGAAATAACAGGATGATATATTGTGCATTGGTAACTATAATCTTCTGTAAAAATAAATCCAGAATAAATTGCTTATAAGAAATTTATGCTCGAAAAATACTTAAGATTAAAGGGAATTAATGTATGGGAGGAGGAATGACATGCAAAGGACATACATAAAAAAAATATTCTTATTTTTGTGTCCTGTATTTTTTATCTTTTATATTTAAATATAAAAATATTCTAATATTATTGACAACCAATCCAACGCTCAATTGCAACAACAACACTACCTCCTAATGTAGGTCCCGCTTTCATGTAGTTTGGAGAAATCTAAATGTAGGCGAGCTTACCTCTACAGGCATCCCTGCCTGTAGAAAAGCTAATTCCAAGAGACCCACAAAAAAGAATTTTACAAAACTATTTTATAAGAAAAGGATTTTGTGAAAACATTCTGTAAAAAAAAACTAAAGATAAATAGTACGAAATGAACTAAGAAGTACTATAAAGAAGGTGACAGTAACTATATAAAACATAGGACAACATAGCACAGGAAAGTACTATAACTTAAAAAACAGAGGCAGGCAAATAATATATGTTCTCAAATGTATGTACTACTTGCATACAAATACGACATACAAAAAAAAAAAAAAAACCTATTACAACTGAATAACATCTACGACGCCATCTCTCTGTTATTTAAGACCTTAATTCTACACTGCCATAGTGTCCTATCCTGAGCCGTGTCGACTATAAACTCTACAACTTTCAAGTCGTCTCTAATCAGCTTGTCCAAACTCTTCTTTGGTCGTTCCCTACCTCTTCTAGCTTCAAGAATGTTAATTCTCTCACAACTCCTCACTGGTGCATCCACACTCCTCTTCACATGACCAAATCATCTGAAATTAGTTTTTCTCATCTTATCTTCGATGGGACCCACTTTAACTATGACTCTAATGACTTCATTCCTAATTTTATCCAGTCTTGTATAGCCACACATCCATCTAATCATCCTCATCTCTCCTACCATCAACCTTTGAACCTGTGTCTTTTTTATAGACCAACACTCTGATCCATATGATATAGGAGGTCTGACTACCATATGATAAAATTTAGTTTTCTAGTCTTATAGGCATCCTCTTATCACAAAGCACACTTGAAGCATACTTCCATTTTTGTCAACCCACTTTTATGCGTTGGTTCCTTTTCTGTTGAATGATCGAGCCTCAACATTTAAACTTCTCGGCCTTTGGTATTATGATCCCATCAATGGGACTTCTCCCCCCTCATCTTCTCTTCCATTGAAACAACAATGTAGGTATTCATATTTTTGATTTACTTACTCTAAAAGCTCTAGATTTCAGTGTATATCTCCATCACTCCAGTTTATCATTAACTCCCTCTCTGGTCACATCAATAAGAACAATATCATCTATAAATAACATACAATATGGTAACTCATCTTGAATCTCTTCCATAAGTTCATCCAAAATCAAAGTGAAAAGAAAAGGGCTTAAAGCAGAACCCTAA